>VIAB01051685.1:0-11928 GCA_009801035.1 Oophaga pumilio | reverse complement strand
AGGGCTTGTTTTTTGCGGGACGAGCTGACGTTTTCATTGTTACCATTTTCGGGCACATGACTTTTTTTGATCACTTTCTATTCTGATTTTTGTGGCGGCAGAATGAACAAAAACCAGCAATTCAGGAATTGTTTTTTTTTCTCCGTTCAGCATGTGGTAAAATTGGTAAGACAGCTTTATTCTTCGGGTCAGTACGATTACAACGATAGCTCATTTATATAGTTGTTTTATGTTTTGGCGTTCTTCTGAGAGCTTTCACTTTTATTTTTCTGCTGATGGAGCTGTATGGCGGCTTGTTTTTTGTGGGACAAGATGGCGCTTTCAGTGATACTATTTTTATTACAATTCATTTTTTTATCATGTTTTATTCCACTTTATCCAAGCGGTATGATGATACCAAATGTGTATTTTTTTGTTTATTTTATTTTTTTCCGTAAAAATGTGTATTTATTAATGGCATTTTTTAAATTATCTTTATAATTTTTTCCATATTTTTTTTCCATAGTTTTTATTTTTTTACCTTGTCCCTTTATGGGACTTTCACTTTTTCACTTTCATTGCAGGTATAATACATTGCAATGCTCCAGCATTGCAATGTATTATACCCTATGCTTAAAGCTGCTGAGACCATACTGTGAGCATGGTCTCAGAGGCTTTCCGTAGCTGGATGACCCCGGGTCATCATGGCAGAGATCGGGCCCTGATATTACATCGCGGGGACGCCGATCAGAAGGCAGAGGGAGCTCCCGTCCCTCTACCTCCCCCCTGAACGCTGCGATTGCGCCCGATTGCAGCAATCGGGGTTAACAGCCAGGGGCGGGAACAGATGCTGCTCCTGGCTGTTAGTGCAGGAAGCTCAGCCACCGCAACATCTCCTGCCCAATCAGGCTGTGCTCGGTCAGTCAGATTGACTGACCGATCACAGCGCTCTAGGTACGGGGACAGACGGCATGGGTCCCCGCACCTCTTGCCGTGCCTGTTAGCTGTCTGTGACAGCTGTCAGCACGGAACTGTCACTGCTTGTTTACACGCAGTTTAAATGCAGGACGGACATAGTGCGTCATGGTGCGGGAACTGACATCCTGCCATGACAGACTATGTCCGTCCATGGACTTTAAGGGGTTGAGCAGGGAGAAATGCAAGATTCTACATCTGGGTAAGAAAAGTGAAAATTACTTCTCTAGAATGAGAGGAATAGAACTAAGCAGCAGCACGTGTGAAAAAGACAGGGGTATACAGATCACAGACTGCACATAAGTCCACAGTGTGATGCAGCAGCAAAAAAGGCAAACAATTCTAGGATGTATTAAGAGAAGCATAGAGTCTAGATCCCGTGAAGTAATTATTCCCCTCTACTCCTCCTTAGTCAGACCTCATCTCGAATACTGGGTCCAGTTCTGGGCACCACATTTTGAAAAAGACATTGAAAAACTGAAGAAAGTTCAGGATGGTGAGCGGACTGCAAAGTATGTTCTAAAAGGAACGGTTAAAGGATCTATGAATGTTTATCTGCAAAAAAGAAGACTGAGAGGAGACTTAATAACTATCTACAAATATCTCAAGGGCTGTCACAGTTTAGAGGGATCATCATTATTCTCATTTGCAAATGGAAACACGAGAAGCAATGGAATGAAACTGAAAAGTGAGAAAATACAGATTAGATATTAGAAATTTTTTTTTGACAGGGTGATCAGTGAGTGGAACAGGCTGCCATGAGAGGTGGTGTGCTCTCCTTCAATGGTAGTCTTCAAACAGAGGCTGGACAGACATCTGTATGAGATGGTTTAGTGATTCCTACATTGAGCAGGCGGTTAGACACGACGAACCTGGAGGTCCCTTCCAACTCTAACATTCTATGTTGCTTTGATCTTATGTGTCAAACTGGAATTTTTAGCCATGATGATGGCCATGATTCACAAGTTTGTTGAGTATCTGTTGGCATCCAAAGTTCATGTGCAGACTGACAACAACCCACTGTCCCACCTAGAGAATGCAAAGTTTGGAGCATTAGAACAACAGTGCGTCATGAGAATGTTGAAGTACCGGCGTAAGATAGCCAATTGGGCAAAGGCTATAAATGCCCAAACGGACGCACTATCAAGAGTGACACATAAGCGCCCTGAAACCCCAGATTTCAGACGCTTTCCGAGAGCTTTCGTGGCTTTTCAAGAGTTGGGAGGAGAATACTGTCTAAACTGAGAACTGGAACAACTGAAAGACAAATGGGTACAATTACAACAGTCAGACCCAGAACTATTGGAGTTACAAAAGTTGGGGACACTAGGCCAGGAGTCCAACAGAGAAGAGCAGGTAGCCTTGTCCATTTCTTGCCTTAGAGACACTATAGCATTGGGAGTGGCTCTGTATTAAGAATGGCCTACTATATAGATGGGTTCAGTTACCCCGAGAATTCGGGACTACGTGACAAGTACTGATTCCAGAAAGGATAGTGCCGAGTGTGGCGAAGGAGACCTATGAGAGGGGTGCGCACTTTGGAATGGAAAGAACCTACCAGTGGTTGCAGTGGCTCATGTATTGGTCCCAGCTATGTCGAGTGGTGGAAGAAATTTGTTGGAAGTGCTGGAAGTGTGTGTTGGCTAAGCCTCCAGAACAGAGGGCAACCACACAACTGATAAGGATGTCTAAGCCACTGGAAATCATACTGGTGGATTACCTCATGATCGATCCATTCCTTTACGGTTGTAAATATTGTCTGATGGTGATGGACAATTTCACGAAGATCACAGTTGTAATGTCGACCCAGGATCAGACCGCTGAATCAGCAGCCCACTTCATCTGCCAGAACTTCATCTATGTATAAGGATACACAAAGAAGATCCACTCCGATCAAAGGGCATGCTTACAGGGGAGAGTCATTGAAGAACTGTACCATCTATATGGCATGGAGAAATCTAGGACAACGCCCTATCACCCTCAGGAGAATGGAGCCTGGGAATGCGTCAACAAGTATGTTGTGACAGATTCTAATGGCATTGGAGGAGGATCGGAAGATGATGGCCTGCAAACACACCTAAGCTAAGCTACTACTGACATTGTGCGTCTCACTAGTGATGGGCGAACCCCTGGATGTTTGGGTCCAGCGGATTTTACCAGTTAAAAAAAAGTTTTGCTAAGGTACCAAAATAGTACCTGAACCCCTACCCCATTCACATGAATGGGGGTCCCGAACATCCATTGTTTGCCTCGTTGTCATCTGCATGACAGTGCGGCAAACAGTCTCTGATCAGTGGTAAGACCATTACCGCCGGTCAGAGCGCTGCGCCTGCCTTGCTGTCAGATGACAGCGTGAGCTATCAGGTGGGACTGAAGGTAAAAAGTTTGCCTCTGGTCACAGGCGTCGGCTGATGAGAGTACCATGGGAGTACTCATCTACATGACAGTGCGAGAAACACCAGCTGCTCTGAACGGTGGTAAACTTTTTACCGCCGGTCACAGCTGCTGGCTCACATTGTCATCTGACAGCAGGGGAGCCGCAGCTCTCTGACCGTCAGTAATAATCTTACCGCTCAGAGCCGCCGGGAGAACGAGTGCTGGTACGAGAAGAGCGCCCCATGGGCAAGTTGTATTACAGATGTAAGGTGACTCCCCACCGAGTAATGAGGAGAATGCACCCCCAAAAGTCCAGTATACGAGATTCGACCCGAGGAAGAAGATAAGGCACCAGGAAGATAGTTACACCACAACATGCTCCGTCACTTTGTGCCTAAATGGGCGAGAGTGACTGAAATACGAAAAGAGCAGAGGTATGCCACATCAAAGAGGACTGCAGATAATGAGGATGAATTGTGGGTAGTACCTGCAGTGTCAATGAAAGCGACACTACCACCCAAGGCTGATCCAAACAATAGATCAGAAGCTGAACCCAGTGGAGGAATGCCAGAAGGACAAAGGGTTTCTGCAGAGACAAACCAAGAGGGGCCTTGCAGAACTGAGCGTGCTAATACTGGTGTCCCACCCTCAAAGTACGATGAGAATAACTTCATTTTACAGTACATAATGTAGGAGACCCAAGAATATGTACGGATACTAGCAACGCTAAGACCGGAGATAGACCATACCCAAGAGAAGAACTGAGGGAGGACAGAACTGGGAGAGCTAAGCCAAGTGAGCAGAGTCAGAGTGGAAAGAGAAACTACTGGTACGAAGATACACATCTTTCCTATACTAGTGGAGGGACATTCGTGTGAGCCGTCACTTCCAGTGTAAACATTTAGTACAAAGTGGGGACGGGAAGCCCACGCGAAACGCGCGTTGGGGCTGCGTGGCCTCCCGTCACACAGGGATATATATGGGTAAGGAGCATTCCTGCGGCACTTTACTACTATCTTATACATGTGCTATGAGCTAGTATTGAGTGATACTCTTCCTACAGATGCTTATCCACTGAGGGATATGCTATTAGCAGTAGGAATTGTTATGTCTCATACTTCTGGGACATGAATATTCTTAGTTACTTTTAGAAATGTGACTTCCTGATCCCTAGACTTATTGTGCTGACCCCAGACCCATCACATCCGAGTCCTTCTTTCTAAACCCGTTTGTCCTTATTTGTCTACTTTTATTAATATATATTTGTAATGTGATATGATTGTTATCAATAATAAAAAAAATTATATAACTTTTAAAACAGAATCTTGTTCCTCCTTGTCCTCCTGATTTTGCATTTATGTGGTGGAGAACTCTGTTGTCCGTGACCCTTTACACGGCCATATGGCCTTTAATCACCGCTGTGTGATATGTTCTGTCCTGAAGATATACCTGTTACCTATATACAGTAGTTCTGGCACATGGATGGTTTTATCCCTCCTGTATAATCAATTCTAGTCCCTATATGATTTTCCTCCCCCTATATACTCTGGCCTGGTCAGGTCCAGTTATTTCCCTTTTCCTATATGCCTGGTTCTGGTCCATGTATGGCTCTTCTCCTGCTTTATTCTTGGCTCTAGTCCTTGAAAGGTTCTATTCTGTGTTCTACATACCTGGTTCTGGTCCATATATGGCTCTTCTGCTGCTTTATTCTTGGTTCTGGTCCTTAAAAGGTTCTATTCTATGTTCTACATACCTGGTTCTGGTCCATGTATGGTTCTTCTGCTTTATTCTTGGTTCTGGTCCTTAAAAGGTTCTATTCTCTGTTCTACATACCTGGTTCTGGTCCATGTATGGTTCTTCTGCTTTATTCTTGGTTCTGGTTCTTGAAAGGTTCTATTCTGTATTCTACATACCTGGTTCTGGTCCATGTCTGGTTCTTCTCCTGCTTTATTCTTTGTTCTGGTCCTTGGAAGGTTCTGTTCTGTGTTCTACATACCTGGTTTTGATCCATGTATGGTTTTTCTGCCTTATTCTTGGTTCTGGTCCTTGAAAGGTTCTATTCTGTGTTCTACTTACCTGGTTCTGGTCCACATATGGCTCTTTTGATCTTATATACCCAGTTCTGTGTAACGCCGGTATTGTCTGTACCTTGTTTTCCGGCGTTACTTTGCATGTCTTTGCTTTAACCCTTTGCTCCTTTCCCCCTAACCAGCTGGGATACTGTTGTCTGTTACCTGTATTGATGCTGCTCAGTTCCAAGCTCCGCTGCGTAGCCGTACATGCGTGAGAGTCTCCGCTGCGCTGCATAACCACACGCATGTGCGGTCCCTGGCTACCGCTGTGGAAGTTACTCGTAGGTTGCAAGGTCCTCTGCAGTGGTGCATGACGTACTACGTGTGTTTAGGCTGCAGCCGTTGCCAGGTGTCCTTTGCTGTGCTGATTTGTTTCTGGCTCTGCATAGGGTTCGTGGGTCACACTTTTCTTGCTTTTATGAGGAATGGGTGTGTGCTAGAATTGCTGCTCCAGCCTATCGCTGTGAGGCAGCTCCTATATAAAGTTCCCCTGCCCTGTGGGGCATTGCCAGAGCTTCGCATTGAGTTCCTGAACCTAGCTATGTGAGTTTGTGTGTTCAGCTCCTGCTCTGATTGCGATCAGTTCTGGGAGAGCTGATGCCCTTTGTCCTGTCTTGTGTTGTCCACCTGCTCTGGGGGCAGAATACCCAGATCCGTATGTGTCATGTTTTCCGCCTGCTCTGGGGGCAGAATACCCAGATCGTCTTTCCTGGAGGCTGCATTTCCAGGCCTGTTCCTTTTGTGTCTTGTTTCCTGAAACCTTGATCCTGGATCTGTTCCTGTACCTGACTCTGTCTGAACTGTGTCTGCTGTGTTATGTTCCTGAAGTCCTTCTGTGTCCTGAACCCTGTGCCCAGAGACTGTGACTCTTTGCTAACTGAATTTCTGTGATATAACCTGGGTTCATCTTGGAAGTAGGAGTCCAGTGTATCAGCTGAGTTTCTGCTACTCTGTGCTCAGCTTGTTATTCTGTGCTATACCCGACTGGCTCCAGTTCAACCTGGCGGGGCTTGCACCAGACCGCTTGGGTTCCTTTTTAGGTCGCTGCCAGATGTCCTGAGTTCGATGACCGTGGCCTCTTGCCCAGAGCCTGATGACCACGGCCTGATGTCAGATGTCTGATGACCACTTCCAGATGTCCGGATCCTATCCTTCCCTGTTATGTTTCGGTAGCTGAGGAGGACAGGAACAACAGCAGGGCAGCCGAACACCTGAGATGTTGGTAACTGATGGGTTGCAGGAGCGTTCCTACGTTGAACCTAGACGCCTCGTCACAGCCTGAGAGATAACTACACCTAAAGGCAGAAAGATGAAAGCTATCTGCCCCGGTGCAGATCCCCAAAGAAAATAGGAAGCCCCCAAACATATAATGGCGGTTAGACAAGATGAAAATACAAACATAGGCAGAAAATAGACTGAGCAAACGCTGGGGCCACAAGCTGACTAAATAGGATAGGACAGGAGAGATTACTTTCTGCAACCCAGAAAACCCTACAAAAATCCAACAATTCTGATTACCAAAATACTGAGATCACACGATCTCGCCACCCACTAAATCAGATCTCAGTGTGAACAAAAAGCAAGCCGCAGCTGCAGAAAAAAACAGGAAAAAGCAAATGAGCAAATAACACTGGCTGCAGAAAAACTGTGAGGAGCTCAGGCCCCAGGAAGGGACCTGGCTGACCTCCACAAAAGTGCAGAAAACAATGCAAAAAGCAAGCACAAAAAGAAAAGCAAAAAATATCTTATCTGAAAGCAGGAGATGCAGGCAAGACTCCAGCAAACTTCCAAATGAACCAGGAACCACAATTGAGACAAGAACAATTGATCACCGGCAACCATCATGGGAGGGAACCTCCCTTATATCAGACCAGTCCGTGATTCCAGATTGCCACTCCTCGCTGAAAGGTTCAGTACTGTCTGTAACCACCAGAGGGAGCCTCTGCTCAGAAACCATCTCTAGCACGTTCATAACACTTCCCTGCCTGATGCCCGGAGCCTGACGATCGTTGCCAGATGTCCTGAGCCTGATGACTGCGGCCTCATGTCTGGAGCCTGATGTCGGCAGCCCGAGGTCCGGAACCTGTCGATCGTTGCCAGATGTTGGAGTCCGATGCCAGTGTTCTGATGTTCTACCTGAGATCTGAGTCCTGATGTCCTTATGTCCAACCTGATGTCCGGCTTGTGCCCTGATGTCCTGATGTCCAGTCCATGTTCCTGATGTCCAGTCCATGTTCCTGATGTTCAGTCCGTGATCCTAAGTCCGTGTTCTTGAGATCCAGTCCGTGTTCCTGATGTTCAGTCCGTGTTCCCGATGTCCTGCCGGTTTCCCCGTGGTCTACCCTGTGATAACGTCTGTCCTGGGTCAGTGTCTGATGTTCTCCTGCTAAGCGTGTGCTACACCTTAGGCCTGAGAGAGAGGCTGTCCTAGTATGCCCGTGCCAGATAACCCTGGACTGCATCAACCCGTGATGACTCCGGCATCGTCTGACGTTTGTCTTGGGTCGGTGTCTGGTGTTCTCCTGCTGAGCCTGTGCTACGCCTGAGAGGCCATCCCAGTATGCCCGTGCCAGATGACCCTGGACTTCATCAACACATGATGACCCCACCATCGTCTGAAGTCCGTCCGAGGTCGGTGTCTGATGTTCTCCTGCTGAGCCTGTGCTACGCCTGAGGCCTGAGAGAGAGGCCGTCCTAGTATGCCCGTGCCAGATAACCCTGGACTGCATCAACCCGTGATGTCCCTCTGCCTTCGTCTGTAATCCTGGGACGTGTACCCTTCGCTGATGTGCAGAATCGGGAGACTGGCATTATGTTCTGTTTATGTACTGTTTTGTCTTCAAGTAAACTTTGTTTCTTCATACCTGAAGTTGTGCGGTGTTGTGTAGCCCTGCAGGTCACCATCTTGCCCTCATGCTCAGCTGCCACAGATCCCAGTCACTGCCCTCCCCTAGTCCGGGCAGGCCCGGGTCCCCCTCTGTGGTCCAGTCTGTCCACATTCACTTACCATCTGGGACGCATGCCCCACGTCGTCGTGGTCTGGCGGCGTGGGAGCATTGGCTAGCTAGGCAAGCTATGCCATGTCCCGACGCCCCGAAACCTTGTAAGCGCAACATTCTGGTCCAGTTTCTGGTTCTGGTCCCCGGTTTTACTTCTCCTGAATATATTGTATGGTGCTTGCGATGTGTAAAGTTTTGTGCTTTATTTTGTGATTCTTTTGTTTTTTTTGTTTTGCTGTCACGGTGGACGTGTCGCTGGGTGGTGGAAGAATACGGGCAGCCTCAAGGCTTGAAGAAATAATAATGTGACGCCATCGCCTTTCTTTTCTGTTTTTTTATCTCCTCTCTCTCCATAGGAGATATCCTCATTTTCCTCCCTCTTAGCGGCGTCCTGTATTATGAGGAACGTCGCTGCTTCATTCAGGCTCTTCCCGATGGATTTTAATAGCGCGGTGCCGGCTGGCGCACTTTCATTTTTAAACGCCTCACTCTTAGCCCTGTTGAGTTGCTTGACAGCCTTTCACTGAGCCACGAGGAGTTTGCTGTGAAGTGGGAGATAAGAGCGCGATGGAACGTAAAGACTAATCTTAATTATTCCAGCCAGGAGAGAGAGGGAGCGGGTGAGGGGCTTGATGACAGTCAACGGAAAATAATAACAGGTCTGTGGCGCTTCCCGCGCGCGCAGCAGCCTTTAGACGCCTCTGATTAGTTCTGCTGTGCGGGAGAACACAAATGATGAGGCAGAAAAGCCAGAGAAGTAGTGGAAAAGTAGCGGCGAGGTGGTGACGCTGCGTCCTAGTCCTTTGGAGTTCTTTGACGTGGAGGTTCAATAAGGAGTGGCACAGCCGGATCAGTTTTGATAATAAGTGAGGACTAGTCCTGGAACAATTTTACAACAATTTTTCATTCCTCCAATGTAATTTTCAAATGATTGTGGTTACAAATTTCTTGACCGTTTTGTGTATACAGCTCCTATGCAGACAGGACATGTTAGTCCACTCATTCTCTCCTGCAATGCAGTTTTGCAATCTTCTCGTCGACTTTGGGCTCGATCCATTATTGCATTTGCTCCTATTTTTGGACAGGTTTCCTTTTTCTGGGACTGCTTTTAAATTTAGCACCAAATACTTTTTTTTTAAGTTGCGACTATTTTTCTAATTCCTTTTTTTCTCTGTTCTCCATTGAGGACGCGGTTTACCATTGATCGTCACTTTTTAAAAAGTTTGTCATTTTTTCACAAATGTTTCTCCAGTCCCTCCTGGAGATTTTAAGAGTTTTAAAGAGTTGGATCATGAGACTTTTTGATCTAAAAAGATAAACACAAAAAAATAACATAAAAAAGACAGAAATAAAGAACATATTTGATTTAGCGCAGAACTCATCAGCCCGCGTGCGCCATTTTAAATAATTTGGGGCAATAGATGGCAACGAGAATCACAGGACAAAAACGAAAAGCTATTTAAAAAGAACCTCGCAATGATGGCTCGGGTCCTCTGTGTTCAACTCGTCACTAAATTATTCTTCATGTACAGAAGTGGCAAACACACGCAGGCCTAACACTCCGCACAGCTGAGGGTTTGCTACAATGAATCAGAATAAGCCATCACAATCAGACACATGATCAGGAAAGCAAATCTGTCTCCCTGCTGGCTACTTCCATGGACGCATTGCGTTTACTCTGCGCTCACAGAGGATTGGCCAGACTGAATGCAATTGTAACAAACACTCACCTGTGAGACGCATTAGGTCTAGAGGTGAATGAATTAACCTGTACGACCCTGATCCTGCAAAGTGGGAGTAACAGAAACTGTGGGATTTGGATTGTGGACGTGGTCAGTGGACAGTGGGTGTTGGATAAAGGGAGTCGTCTCCATGTTTAACACAAGTTTATTAGGTTACAATCTACAAAATGGGGCAATTTTTGGCCACAATTGTACATTTAATTTTCTGACTTTCTTACGGTCCCAAATGCTTCATATGGATTATAAGTCCTGACCCTTATTAAAGAGATTTGTCACAAACCTCGGCAACATCCTCACAAATGTGGGGGGCTGTCTGGTAGAAAGTCACAGAACTTCGTCATATATTGGTTATAGGGTTGTAGAATGTGGCCTACAATATCTGGGACTGACACCTGTCAGGAGAATGGGGGTTCCCTGACCCCACTTGGCAGGCTAAGATGGCCATCACCAGCAGTATAGAGTAGGGGGTTAGTGGGGGGGTGCACATGTGTGGCGACGCCATGAATGTCTGCAGTACGAATACTCCTTTAAGGCTTAGTTACATAAAGTCTGTGACTTTGGTTATGGAAGGGAAGGATTGGAATTGGCACCGTGAGAAAGGTGAAGGCCAAACCGGCGCACAGTGACCATGTAACGCGAAGTGGCCGTCCTGCCTAGTCTGCGGTTCTGTCCACGCTGCTCCATAGTCCTGTAGACCTAGTCTGCGGTTCTGTCCACGCTGCTCCTTAGTCCTGTAGACCTAGTCTGCGGTTCTGTCCACGCTGCTCCTTAGTCCTGTAGACCTAGTCTGTGGTTCTGTCCACGCTGCTCCATAGTACTGTAGACCTAGTCTGCGGTTCTGTCCACGCTGTTCCTTAGTCCTGTAGACCTAGTCTGCGGTTCTGTCCACGCTGCTCCATAGTCCTGTAGACCTAGTCTGCGGTTCTGTCCACGCTGCTCCTTAGTCCTGTAGATGATGTGAGGTCAATGTCAGCCGATGTTCTGGTGTACAGGAGCCATCGCCTCTCCTGAGCATTCCTCTCCAGATCTCATTATCATACATCTGTTACCTGTGATCTGCTCAGACCTTTCTATGTGACCCGTAACGAGGCATTATAGGTAGATACCAAGTATAACGCTGCTTTCCCAGCCTTGAAACCACGGCTCCTGAAGTTTCACCTGACGGGGTCAGCGCCCACAGAGGCGCCTCTTATTTTTATGGATGGCTAGCATTGGCAATGTGCATCCCTTCCCAGGTCACTGTTGCATAGACAATGATGGGAGATGAGGCGACAGATGGGCCTGGGTGTTTTCAGATTAGGAGAAGTCTCATGCATCTTTCATCATCTCCCAAACTTCAGTTTATCTGCATTTTTGATGGTGAAGGCACGAGGACAAAGTGGAGGGAAGATGAGGGCCGCGCACTCAGGTCTGAGCACCTGACTCTTAAGTGTCTTCTTTATGGCGGCAGAAGGAGGTTTAATATTTCATGCCTGGCTCCCGCATTATTGAGGCGGCTTTTAAACAATTAAGTTTCCTGTGTTCATCTTTCCCCTATGACAACTTGATCTAATGCTGCTACGAGGTCACAGGAATGGCCCAATAAACGGAGTATGAAGAAGACGGGCGTGGAGACTGTACGTGGTGGATTATTACCGAAGAGTCCTCCATCCAAACATCATCTGGAAATCAGGTCACCTTACACCTAATGGTCAGTACCGAGAGACAACAAAGCAGAATCTAACTCCATAGAGGTATCCTGTTCTTCTACGTAGGAGCAGTATTATAGTAGTTATATTCTTGTAT
>VIAB01051680.1:0-13282 GCA_009801035.1 Oophaga pumilio | reverse complement strand
CTCGCTAGCGATATCGCTATGTGAGACGGGGGCTTTAGTGATACGCTGCCAGATGATGGAAAGGGGAGACTTCAAGACTTGATTGATCTGTTAGCAGAGAACAAACAGCATCCTGACAAAAGGATCCCCTTTCCTGATAGACTCCCATCTCAGTCTACACCCTCTCTTTCTCTGTTCCAGGCAGTAAAGATCTTCTTCGATATGACCGACAGGGACATCCAGGAATTGGCGGTAGATACATGTAAAAGCAGTAATCTCTCCTTGCATGAACAAAGAGCATTGGCAAAACTAAATGGGAACAGCTCCTTTATCATCAAAGAGGCTGATAAGGGAGGAAACATGGTTCTATGGCCTACCGATGTGTATCTGAAGGAGGTCAAACGTTAACTACTCAACTCCTCTTATTACCAGGTACTACCCTCGGATCCTACAACGATCTTTAAATCCAGTATCAATAGACTCCTGTCCTCAGCCCTCTGTTCTGATATCATTAATAAGAAAAATTTGACTTCCTCTCCACACTCCTTCCGGTTATCCTGACTTTCTATATGCTCCCAGAAGTGCATAAATCCCTGCAGGAACCACCACCACTGCATCTAATCCAACTATTAGAAAAACACAATGATCTGCTTGCTGGAATGCTTATGATGACCTTGGACGTCGAGTCATTCTATTCTAATATCAAGCACGACTGATAATAATAATAATAATCAAGACCACATGATTCTTTCTTGTTGGACCTTCTACAGATGGTCCTAGGTTATAATTACTTTACTTTTGACCATACTTTCTACAAACAAGTCTCACTGCTATGTGGGCCAGATGCGCCCCGGCATATGCCAACCTCTTTTTGCGATAGTGGGAGGAGACGGAGATAAGGAAAAAGGATACCTTTCGCCAATATGTCATCGGCTGGTACTGCTACATAGATAATATTCTAGTCTTATGGTCAGGTACCGCTATAGAATGCCAACAGTTTGTCTCTTCCCTTAATAGCGACCAGTGGAACATTGTTCTTACCTCAAATCTCTCACATTTTTCCGTAGATTTCTTGAATCTTCCATATCCCTGAGGAGTTCATCACTAATGATGAAACTGTTGCGAAAGCCAACAGCAATGAACAGTCTACTTCACTCTTCCAGTTTTCATCCATTCACGTTTGCAAGGGCAACCCGAAGGGGCAGTTTCTGTGCTTCAAAAGAAATTGCAGTACCCAACAGGACTTTGCAACATAGGCAAGTGATTTGACTAAAAGTTTCGTAGCCTGGGGTTACCCAAGAAAGACCATATCAGTAGATTATCAATTTTTCTTGATTTAGATCAAGTTGATGCTTTTAAGCCAAAATCCTATTTGGCTCCACTTGTCATAAATCTGATAACCATTTACAATAACCAATGGCATAACATCTATGGTATTCTTAACAAGAATTGGGAGTTTCTTGCAAGTGAGCCAAGGCTTAAAAACTTCATCTCTCCTCATCTTAGGGTGATTGCAAGAAGGGTACATAATTTAAAGGATCATTTGGTCTCCAGCCACTTTACAAGGCCAGTTTAGTGGCTGAAAAGTGGCTACACTCTCTGGGGCTACTATCCCTGCAGCAACTGTACCATTTGCCCATTTATTCTGGCAGATGATAGTCAATTTCTCCTACACAGATCCGTTTATAGGATTTCTGCAACTATAAGACACGTAACTTCGTCTATGCTATCATCAGCAGTTGCCACAAAATTTATGTTGAACAAACTACTCAGGAATTGAGACGCCGTATACAACAACACTTCTCAAATATTGTGACTGTACATAATGATCGTGAAAAGGGCAAAGTCCTAACCCCAGTGGCTGCACATTTTCTATGTCATCACAGAAGAAATACCAAGGGGATGTGGATTCTTGGTTTGGAAAAGATACAGACCAGTATCCGTAATGAAAACATCACTCCAGAGCTTCTACACTGGGAATCCAAGTAGATCTTCAACTTGAGGAGTACAGCTGTGCACGGACTTAACAATGAGCTCTTGTTCACGGGGTTTTACAAATCTGCTTGACCCAATAATCACCCCCACTCTACTGATTTGCATTGCCCCACTCTACTGGAAATTTTCCATCTACCCTGTTCCAATTGTCATACTTGTGCGTGGGTCTGCGCTTTGGTCTCTCTCCGGTTGGGCACATTTTTTGCCCCCTCCAGTGAGCGACATAAGCGTAGACCCACACTCATGGCTCCCTTAGATACTTATCGGAATTCTCTATACCATTCCCTATCTTTAGGGTTATTTTCTATTGTTAGTGTCATCGTACTTTGGTCCATCTACTTGGAGACATTTTTGGGATTTTCTGAAAATCCGTTATATATATTGATAGCCCCTCTCATGCTGCTGATATAGGTCTACTTTATATCTTTATCTCAGTAGTTTTTCCCCACATATTGTGTAATTGCCATACTAAGGAGAAACCGCACAACAAATTGTATGGTCCATTTTCTCCTGTTACTCTGTTGAAATGCAAAATTTTAGGTTAAGCAATATTTTTGAGGAAATAGTAAAAGTGTAATTTTTCCTTCCACGTTGCTTTAATTCCTGTTACGCCGCTTAAGGGTTAATAAACTTCTTGAATGTGGTTTTGAGAGCTTTGAGGGATGTACTTTTTAGAATGGTATTACTTTTGGATATTTTCTGTCATGTAAGCCCCGCAAAGCCACTTTGAATGAGATGTAGTCCCTAAAAAAATTGGTTATGTAAATTTTGTTGGAAAAATTAGAAATTGCTGATAAAAGTTTAACTCTTATTTCTTCCTAACAAAAAAAATATGTTTGAAATTGATGCTGACGTAACGTAAACATGTGGTAAAGTTTATTTTTTTACTACTATTTTGTGTGGTATAACTATTTGGGTTGAGGTCATATAAATTCAAAGTTTGAAAATTGCAAAATTTGTCAAATTTTTTATATTTTCAAAAAAAAAAAGCAAAATCATATCAACCAAAATTTACCACTAACATGAAGTACAACTAGTTGCGAAAAAAATCTCAGAATCACTAGCATATGTTAAAGCATTCCAGAGTTATTACAAAATAAAGTGACACAGGTCAGAATTGAAAAAAAATTGGCCTGGTCAGAAAGGTGAAAACAGTCTTGGCGGTGTAGGGGTTAGAGTTAGAAATGCAGCAAGAACTAGCAATGGCTTTTTTTCTGGTAACTAATGTATTTTTCCACCATAGACCTCCATTGTTATCTTCTTAACTGGTTAAATAACGTATGTGTTAAACTCAAGTAAACTCAAGGTCTATCATTGCTGCATCTAAATGGCTTTTCTAGTTGTTTTTTTCTGCGTTTGAGTAGGTTCTATGAGTGTACAGTCTCTTAGATACAGTTAGTGATATCCACATAGTATATAACACAGCCTCCCCCACAGAATATAATATACCCCCTATAGTATATAACACAGCCCACATAGTATATAGCACAGCCCACATAGTATATAGCACAACCCACATAGTATACAGCACAGCCCACATAGTATATAACTCAGCCCACATAGTATATAGCACAGACCACATAGTATATAGCACAGACCACATAGTATATAGCACAACCACATAGTATATATCACAGCCCACATAGTATATAGCACAGCCCACATAGTATATTGCACAACTTACATAGTAAATAGCACAGCTCACATAGTATATAACATAGCCCACATAGTATATAACACAGCCCACATAGTATATATCACAGCCCACATAGTACAGTATATATCACAGCCCACATAGTATATAGCACAGACCACATAGTATATAACACAGCCCATATTGTATATAGCACAGCCCATATTGTATATAGCACAGCCCATATTGTATATAGCACAGCCCACATAGTATACAAACACAAACACATGAGCCATGCACACAGTGAACAAGCCTGTAGGGACATTGCTCACACCACAAGACTGAAACATAGAAAATCACAGTAAAACCAATGTATAAGAATACTCTGTTGTATTCAAAAATCTGGTCATGTGTATAGTACCTATATGAGCAGGATTCAGAAAGGTAATGTCCAATGTGGACACACTGCAGAGAACAGCTTTTATGTGCGTGGCTCACAAGGGAGGGGTGGAAACAAGAAACTGATTGAATACAAACACAAACACATGAGCCATGCACACAGTGAACAAGCCTGTAGGGACATTGTTCACACCAACAGAAGACTGAAACATAGAAAAGCACAGTAAAACCAAAGTATAAAAATACTCTGTTGTAAAAAAAAGTAACAGTAAACAGTAAATGATAGTAAAAAGATTATAAAACACAGGGTATTGGGTTGATAAGTTTTTTGCAAAAAATGTATACTAAGCCGCTCTAGCAAACATCAAGGTATAACCGTATCAGAGCAGTCCCTGACTAATGTATTTAATCCCTATCTGATGTATTTAAAAACCTGGTCATGTGTTTAGTACCTATATGAGGAGGATTCAGAAAGGTAATGTCCAGTATGTCCAAGAAACAAACTGTACACTGCGGCAGAGTTACTTAAAGGAATAACAGACCAGACAGATCTGTGGTTTTTCCGCTAAACCTCCAACCAGGCATGGTCGTGCGTAATAAAGCTTGGCAAGCTCACAAATGTACCATGCTTGGCAAATGTGCTCAACTTGGTAGTTCAGTGGATTCTGAAAACTGTGTCAGCACCCATTTCCACAAGTCGATTACAGCTGCCGCTGCTTTGGCAGTACTGCAGCTTCACATGCAAGTGCTAGCTCACCAACTAGCGTAAAATGTCACCACATGCTGGGACTCCACACTGCACATGCTGGCAAGGCTTTGTGAGTGGTTTAGTACCAGCTCCAACATGACTCTTGGTATTCTGGTCAGCCTTGCACATAACAATTGAAGAGTGGGCATGGATGTCTGACATATGTGCGATTTTCCAAGACTTTGAGGACTCCACAAAGATAGTGAGCGACAATGACGCCATAGTCAGTGCAATAATTCCGCTTCTGTGCCTACTTAAACAGTCGCTGCTCACAATTAAACATGAAGCTTTGCATGCGAACCAGGTGGGGATGGAAGAAGGCATATCACAGAGATTCTAGCCAGCCCAACCTCATCTCATCTGGTCAGTGTGGATTGGGTAACAATGAGAAGGTGAGGAACAGGAGCTGGCGGCTAGCGCAAGAGAAGCTAGTACCCACACAACCTTAGTCTCTTCTCTCCTATGTGGAAGGACTGAGGAAGGGAATGAGAAGAAAGCGAGGATATGAGGAGAAGATGGAGAGTTGTCTTCATGTTGGAGACAGGAAGTGTTGGCTGTAAGGAGCTTGGCATATATAGCCAACTTTATATACTGCTGCCTTTCCCGTGATCCTCGCGTTACATTCATTTTGCCAAAAAAAGAGTACTGGTTGTTCACCCTGCTAGACCCACGCTACAAGGAGAACTTTGCATCTCTTCTTCCTGAGGCAGAGAGTTTTCTAAAATGGTGCTTGCTATACCAGAAGTACATTGCAGAAAATATGTTGAAAAAATTCCCATCAGACAATGCTAGTTGGCAGGGGGCAAGCTTCCTGGCCCAACCAATTAGGAGAGGTGAGAGAGAGAGACACACCAGGTACAGCAGAGGCAGGGGTACACTATCAAAGGCCTGGGACAATTTCATGACACCCTCCCAGCATCTATGCCCTCAGGATCGGGTATTTTTGACAAGGAGGGAAAAGTTTTAAAAGATGGTCCAGCAATACCTAGTCAACCAAACCAGTGACCTGACTAGTTCCTCTGCGACCTTCAGCTATTGGTTTTCAAAGCTGGACAAAGCTGGACACCTGTCCCTCTATGCCTTGGAGGTGTTGGACTGCCCTGCCACTACTCTCTTTTCTGAGCAGATTTTTAGTGCCACAGTGGGGTAATAACAGATAGATGTTTTTCGCCTGTCAACAGAAAGTGCTGACAGGCTCACTTTGATAACAATGAACAAAGCCTGGTTTAGAATCAACTTTTACACACCACCAGTTGATAGCAGCTGTGATGTAGCGGTGTCCATGCTGTGCAGTGATGAGGCAGTGACCCAAGCAAGTCCAAAACAAAACGTGCTTTAATGTCCAAAAAGAAAACTCACACGGTGCACAGCACGCTGTATCCTCCGGATGCAGCCGGGAAAATCAAATACAGTCCAGGACCGCTGTCGGGAGCGACGGCACCGCCGTGTTCGCTGAGATGCCAGGCTTTAGGCTCCACTGGCTCAGTGTTGCCTCCCACAGAAAACGCTCTGCACAAGCCTCCTGCTCGGTCTCTTTCCAATACCAACACAGACACCCAAAATCCCATACTACAGGGTTTAAATAGGAATTGTAAGACCCGGCCCTGGAGTGGAGCGACCCGCCCCACTACCATCCTGTTGATCGCTCAAAAAATAAAAGCCCATTCTGGGTTTTTACTGAATAATGCCTTGGCGAAATAACCTAACCAGGTCCAGGCTCACTTTTATCTCTGCCTTGTGATTCACAGGCGTCCTGCTGTGAACACAAGGCACTCCAGCGGGTCTAATAGGACTCAGTCCTCATCCTGGGGGATACATAGTGACCCTCACATATGACACCGGTCACTGCCTCACATACCCCCCCTCTGTTCAAACTTGTGAGGTTGAACATTTGTCACTATACAGGGAGCCTGTGACAGGGCAGCCGCATTTCCCTATGATTTCCCTGCCTGATGTTCCACTGAGGCTTGGCAGCATTACTCAGTCTTCCACACGGTCCAGTCTCAGGAGCCTACAGTCTGGATCACTTAATCCTTACCCTGATCCTCCTTCCTCCCACTATGTTCAGTCCCAGGAGACTAGTGATACCACAATAGGACACTCCAAGGAGCTGTTTACCACAACAGTTCTTGAATGTGGCCGCTCACCCTGCATGCTCCAAGAAAGACAGGAAGATATACTGTTTAGTGATGCACAAAACTTAGAGCAGCCACAGCCACAAGAAAATGTCGGGAATGGCAAATTTGGGATAAGGAGGAAGATGATGATGAGACACAGTTGCCACTAAGTTTTGTTAATTCACAAAGTCAGGAGGTGACAGATGAGGTAGCGGATGATGAAGTCAACCTGGGAAGCTTGTATGGAAAGTGAGGCCAGCAGCGCTGAAGGGGAGGGATCAGCATCACTGAAACAGACAGGAAGAGGCAGTGGGGTAATCAGAGCGAGAATACGGGCAACTGTTCTGCAGGGCACCGACAGTCCTGATTTTCTCTGACAAAGAGTTAGGTGTTTCCCAGTCTGGCACTTTGTTACAGTTCTGAGTCAAACAAAATGGCCATTTGCAAACTGTGCCATGCCAAGATCAGCAGGGGTCTGACCACTGAAACCTAACCACCACCAGCATGATCAGGCAAGAACGCCTGGTTCCACTATTGGTGCCATCAAGTGACACCACTGCCTTTTCCCTGCACTAGGTGCTTCCCAATCCCCTGTCCAAAACACTTGCGCAGATGCCTTCTGCCCTGCATCTATTCTTGCACATTCTGACTTACCATCATCAGGCAATTCCAAATCCTTGTCCCTGCACAGCGTTCAGCTGTCCCTACCACAGCCTTTGGAACGAAAGAGAAAGTTTCCATCCAACCACCCACAGGCCCAAAGGTTAAAAGAACACATTTCTAGGCTGCTTGCATTGGAAATGTTGACGTTTCAACTTGTTGACATGGACGATTACCACTGACTCATGGCTACAGTGGTCCATCAATACTCGGTCAGCACCCCCCACTCTTTCTCCCAGTGTGGCATCCCTGCCTTGTACCAGCACGTGTCCAAGAGCATCAGTCATGCCCTTACCATTGCGCTTACTGGGATTGTCCATTTAACGACCGATATGTGGACAAGTGCTTGTGGTCAGAAACGCTACATTTCTGTGACGGCACACTGGGTGAACATTGTAAAGTCTGGGTCCGAGTCATACCCTGGCATAGCACATGTGCTCCCGACACAGAGGATTGCTGGCCCTTATTCAATCAGAGCCTCCTCCACCTCCAACAGCAATTTCTGCACCTCCTGTGTTCCTCCTCCCCCCCCTTCTCTGATGTGGTATCTCAGTGCATGTCATCCATATCAGCCAGAAGCTGGAATCTCTGCAGTACTGCCTCAGTGAAGCGGCAACAGGCTCTGCCCGATGTTCTACTGAGAAACTGAAGTTTTGTAGGGACAGGAACCATCTGGTGACTCGGGCATTCCTCTCTTTTGCGTTTCTCATCCAGAAGAGGGGTGAATGATCAGTTACCAAACAAAACTGATGCCCGAGCAAATAATAGCGTAGGGACTCCAAGGCCCATTTAATTGCCAAGCACTCCTCCACTACGCTATAATTTTTCTCTGCCGGGGTCAGTTTCCTGCTCAAGTAGGTGACTGGATGCTCATCCCCGTTCACCTCTTGCGACAGCACCGCTCCTAGGCATACCTCTGAGGCATCGGTTTGCACAATAAAGGTTTTCTTGAAGTCGGGGCTGATGAGGACCGGTTGTCCACACAACGCCAACTTCAGTGACTGGAATGTTTCCTCCGCTTAAGGATTCCACTGGACCATCACCGTCTTCTTGCCTTTTAAATGGTCCGTTAGGGGTGCCGATTTCACAGAAAAATTGGGTATAAACCAGCGGTAGTACCCAATGATAACAAGGAATGCCCTCACCTGTTTAGTAGTTAAGAGCTTGGGCCAGTTTTGAATGGCCTCAACCTTGTTTACCTGGGGATTGATAACCCCGTGACCGATCACGTAACATAAGTACCGGGCCTCTGTGAGCCCTATTGCGCATTTCTTTGGGTTTGCTGTTAACCCCACGATTCTGAGACACTCCAGCACTGCTTGTACCTGGGACAGATGGGTATCCCAGTCGGTACTAAAGATGACTATGTCATCCAAATAGGCCGACGCGTAACCCCGATGAGGCGCTAACACAATGTCCATCAGCCTCTAGAATGTGGCCGGAGCTCCATGTAACCCGAAAGGCAAGACGACATATTGATAGAGACCCTCTGATGTTATAAAAGTGTTTTTTTCTTTCGCTGACTCCGTTAAGGGGACCTGCCAGTAACCTTTTGTGAGATCCAGTGTGGTGAAGTACTGGGCTTCCCCCAGTCTCTCTATTAGCTTGTCCACCTGTGGCATGGGATAGAGGTCAAATTTTGACACTTCATTTAACCTCCTGAAGTCATTACAGAAGCGTAATGACCCCTCTGGTTTGGGGATTAGGACAATGGGGCTGGCCCACTCACTTCGGGACTCCTCAATGACTCCCAAATGGAGCATTTGCTTCACCTCGGCCGTGATGGCTTGCCTTCGGGCTTCTGGTACTCGGTATGGTTTTATCCGTACCCTCACCTGAGGCTCGGTGACAATGTCATGTTGTATCACCGAGGTTCGCCCCGGAAGCTCTGAGAATACATCCGTATTCCTCTGCATGAGGGCCCGAGCCTACTGCCGCTGCTGTTTGGTAAGAGCATGATTTATTTTAACCTGCCTCCCTGCTGTGTCCTTAGCCAGTGCCAGAGGGACCTCTGTTGGTATGACAGGAGTCACCTCTATGACCAAACATTCCCGGTCCTTCCAGGCCTTTAGCAGGTTTACATGATACAATTGCTCAGGTTTCCTTTTCCCGTGTTTGTACACCCTATAATTCACTTCGCCTACCTTTCCCGTATCTCAAAGGGCCTCTGTCACTTGGCCATGAGCTTACTCTCTAGGGTGGGCACGAGGACCAACACGCGATCCCCTTCTTTAAAGGTCCTGACTGTGGCCCTTTTATTATACATGCGGCTCTGAGCGGCCTGGGCATCCAACAGATGCTCCTTTACTATGGGCCGCACGACCGCAATCCGATCCTGCATCCTTGCCACATGCTCGATGACACTCTTATGTGGAGTGGGCTCCTGTTCCCATGTCTCCTTGGCTACAACTAGCAGTCCCCTGGGGTGCCTGCTATACAAGAGTTCAAACGGGGAGAACCCTGTGGACGCCTGCGGTACCTCGCGGATGGCAAACATTAGGTAGGGTAGTAACATTTCCCAATCCCTCTCATCCTTGGTGACCACCTTTTTGAGCAAGGCTTTGAGGGTCTTATTAAACCTCTCCACCAACCCGTCGGTTTGTGGATGGTATACCGATGTCTGTAGCGGTTTAATCTGGAGCAGCTTACATAGCTCCCTGGTTACCTTAGACATAAACGAGTTCCCTGAACTGTAAGGATCTACTTGGGTAGCCCAAGGCGACAAAACATGGCAAATAGTTCTCAGGCTATTAGTTTAGCCGAGGTGTGGCGGAATGGTATCACCTCTGGGGACCGGGTGGCGTAGTCTACGACTACCAATATGTAAATCCAACACAAGAAAAACTTGTCTATTCTAATAGCTACTTCTAAACATAATGCATCAAAAAAAGAGAAAAAAAGAGCTATATTACCATAAAATATAATTTTATTGATGAAACATTAAAAAAGTTGTTTTACAAAAATGTTAAAAATAGGAGGAAACCGAATGCAAATAAACAATCACTGGAGGAAAAATTTGTACTGACTCAACATAGTTACTAGATGTGCAAAAATACAATCAATTAATTGCAAAAAATACAAATATATATCATAACCATAAAGTGCAAATAGTGCAAAAACAGAGCTGGAGACCAACTTCGAAAATAAATAGCAATATCACTTATGGTTTATATGAATAAAGTGCAATAAGTGAAAGGTAAAGACTAAAAATACACATACATAAATATATCAAATATATTGAATCAATGCAAATACTGCTCAAAAAGTAGGTAAAGCAATTTTTCTATAGGATACAATGTCCATAGCTGAGTGCCTCTATCTGCATAAAATGGTGTGCTGCTAAAGAAATGCAAATATGCAAAGAGGGACAGAGCAAAAGACTAGGCCATATCCACCTCTATCTACATCAGAAAGGAATACTACTGCTAACAAAAATGCAAATGTGTGAAGAGGGGCAGAGCAGAAGACTAGGCCATAATTACCTCCAGTGTGCTGTGGCACCTCCCGACGCGCGTTTCGCGTTAAGCTTCTTCTTAGGGAGCGTGCGTATAATAATACTCCTAACTTATGGGCTTTTACAGGGTCTGAATACCATTAGTGGCAGCGGTATAGTGGCGCTTCCGCCCACGTGACCCGTCTGACGTCAGTCCGAGCCAGCGTCACGTGACGCCCCCCCTCCTTCCCAGCCTGACGCGTCAAGGCTGTAGGGAGGGTGGAGGCATCGCTACAGACGCGTCGTCATAGTGACGGCAGGGAGGGGAAGTGAACAGGAGCGTACACCGCAAGGAGCTGAATGGTGAAATTGAAAACGCTGCAGATGCGTCGTGGGGTTACACTCTGTCCCTAGGTTGGTGATCCCTACGGCAGGCATCCAAACATCTTCGGGTTCTGCACCCGGCACATTTTTATCCTCCCCTGCCAATACTTCTAGGGGGAATCTATCGGGATTACTCTCTGTCCCTAGGTTGGAGACCCCTAAGGCAGGTATCTCAATATCTTCGGGTTCTATACCCGGCACAACTTTTACCGTAAGAGGGTTGTCCCTGGTCTCCCACAGGGAACAAAACAGGGACAAGTCTCTCCCCAATATCGTCCCAATAGAGTCTAAACCACCCCCACCACGTTTTATTTATCCACAGAGGGTGGAAAACGTAACCTTTGCGGTCGGACACTCTGGGAGGTCCCCATATATGCACACCACCCCCACCTTCCATCCATTAGGACTGTCCCCAGCAACCAGCGACTCGTGTACCAGAGTCACCAAGCTCTCCGAGTCTAAGAGAGCATCAGTCTGGTACCTATTAATGAGTAACGTGCAACGTGCACAGCTGAGGTTCGGTCGCGGCAGGGCCTGTAGTGGCAGTGCAGTTCTGTGCCCAGAACTGTTCTTCGCCAGCACAGAGCAGTCACAGACCACTCCTTCCAGTTATTTAGCTGCTCTGCTGACGTCATGTCGACAGAGCAGCGGCTACTTTTCCACCCTGTCTCAGTTAACAGGGCGAGACCGCTGACGTCATTCTTAATGACAGCAGGATCACCGCTGCCTAACTACGAGGATCCAGATGTCAATCAGCATGAGGTCAGTAGTCACTCCCCGTCTGTGACCACTCTGTGCTGGTGAAGAATGGCACCAGGCACAACATGTAGGCAGTAGCAACTAGCTGTCGGTTAGTATTTGACACCATCTTTTTTTACAAAGTTCTAGATATCCTGTTTAAACAGGTGTCAGTTGTCAGGAATTCACAGAAATAGTGAGTTCTCCTGAATTCACCCCCACCCCCAATAATCAATTTTCAGAGCGCGGAACTGAGGGAGAATCTGACGCGACATCACAGGAAGCAGGAGATTCCCAGCCAGAGATCGTGTGACCTGGAGAGCAGCTCAGGACACAGCAGGATGTGACAGAGCAAAGTATATAGTGAGGAGCTTATCTATGGGCGTTAGTTCACAGAAGAGGGGCATGTAAAGTAGTGGACAGCCACTTTTAATCCTCCTACACAGCTGTTTCTGTTTCATTTAGTTCTACCTACGTGTGAAAATTATAATCATTATCGCCTGTTTGCTACAATTGGTTACTCCTACACCAGACTATAATCCTAGAAAGTTCCTGACTTTATACAGGTCGACCTAGAAAAAAGTCAGCTGTTTTGAAGACTGAGGCCGGTCACACACCCAATATTGATCTGATGTAGATTTCTCTTTTCTTTATTCACTTTGCATTTTGTTAATTAATAAAAAATAAACTATTAACATTTCTGTAAGTGAAAGTTTTCTTTGTAGCATTTTTTCCACACTTGATCATTTTGCACAGCACTATCTATATACTATAGGTGACCTATGTGTGGCGACACAACATCTGGGTGATCAGGGGCCACGTGACCAGATTCTCCATTACATTAAAGCAGTGTGGCCAAAAGGATCCACTCAGCGACAAGCACGGAATTTCATTCAGGAGAAGGATGATGCACAGTAGGTGAATGATCAGCCCATCAATCAGACTGGTTACAGGATGTGGCTCTCCGGTTGGGAAGAGAGATTGTCCCTGTCCTCAGCACCTCCCAGGTGTAACCAGTTAATTTTCATAGCCAGCGACAAAGCTTTAAAGGTCTTTTTTCTGCCATCTTTTGGGGCATTTAGGATTCTAGTAACACGTTGGTGATGCCTGTCTCATGACTCGTAACCTACCGGAGGCATCAACCATATGATATAACCCCTTCATGACCTTGCCATTTTTTGCATTTCTGACCAGTG
>VIAB01051674.1:0-15199 GCA_009801035.1 Oophaga pumilio | reverse complement strand
GAGGGAGCTTCTGCTCAGAATTAATTTCTAAAATATTCACAACAGGTGGAGACCCACAAAGCAGGAGAAGGCTGTAGGAAGATAGCAAAGTGTTTCAAGTTCCCCTTTCATCATTTCAAAATGTAATTTAGAAATGGCAGTTAACAGAAAAAGTGGAGGTCAAGATAAGGTCTGGAAGACCAAGCAAAATTTACTTGAGAGCTGCTCATAGGATTGCTAGAGAGGAAAATCATAACCCCTGCTTGACTGCAAAAGACGTTCAGAAAGATTTAGAAGACTGGAGTTGTGGTACATTGTTCTATTGTTCTGAAACAGGTGCACAATTATGCCATTCATGAAAGCGTCATTAGAAGAAAACTTCTCCTGCATCCTCACCATAAAATTCAATATCAGAAGTATGCAAAAGAACATCAAAACAAGTCTGATGCATTTTGAAAACAAGTCATGTAAACTGATGACATTAAAATATAACTCTTTGGCCACAATGATCAAAGGTATATATGGAGAAAAAAAAGGGCACAGAATTTCAGGAAAAGAACTGTCATATTTGACTTTTTTTTACATGGAATTTAATAACACACGCACACACAGAAATGAAATAATCAATTTAAAGAAATTGTGATATTTTTCGGTTCAGAAAAGGAGCCTCCTAAAATAAAATAATAATAGACTTGTGGTATGTGTTTCTCTATGGAAGAATTTGTTTATTGTTTATTCTCCACAATATAGTATCAAATGATTTATAATAAAACTGGTATAGTCACATATACAGTACGCACAGTTTACTCTCTGTACAGTGTTTTTATACTAACTTGCACTTTTAAGCATGAGAATATTAGAAAGGCAGTAGAATACAGCATTTATGAACCTCTAATACAGCATTGAAGTTTAAATGCCCTGTAACTACAATCACAAAACTGAAATTAACCCTGCTAGCTTAAACATACACAGCCAACACCTTAAACACCACACCTACCAACATGCCGCACTGGCAAAGATCTGTTTTTCAATAACAATTTTGGAGTACTGACATCACTGGGTGTTACAGAAGTTTATGGATAAAGACATGATTCATATGAGGTGGGCCAGGCTATTCAGATAAGGACTTTTTATTTAGCAAATTTTGTTAAAGAAATTTTTACATTATACATAATATGCAATATTTGATCCTAAAGGGATAGCTCCATCTGGAAATTTTATGTCATATCAATAAGATATGCCATAAATGACTGATCAATATAGGTCCTACTCTAGGATCTGCAGTGATCGCAGAAAGAGCTTCCCAGCATGATTGCTGGAAATTGGAGAAGTCAGTGCACATACTATATAAAGAAGACACATAAAATTGACTGCTTAATTGCAGTATATGCCGAAGTCTCTGATCAGATCTGCATTAGAAGCTTTATTTACAGTCTTTGTCACAGATTCAATTACATTTTATTAAAGGGAATCTGTCACCCCATTTTTGCCCTATGACATAGGGCCACCGCCATCAGGGGCTTATCTACAGCATTCTGTAATGCTGTAGATAAGCCCCCGATGTCACCTGAAAGTGAAGAAAAACTAGTTATATTATACACACCCAGGGAAGTTCCGCCATCTGGTCGGGTCCGATGGGTGTCGCTGTCCGGTCCGGGGTCTCCCATCTTGTAGCGAAGCCGGCCTCTTCTATCCGTCCCGTCGCGGCTCCTGCGCAGGCGCACTGCTCTGCCCTGGTGAGGTCAGAGCAGAGTACTACAGTGCGCAGGCGCCGGACCTCTCTGACCTTTCCCGGCGCCTGCGCACTGCAGTACTTTGCTCTGCCCTCACCAGGGCAGAGCAGTGGGCCTGCGCAGGAGCCGCGACGGGACGGAAAGGAGAGGCCAGCTTCGCTACAAGATGGGAGGCACCGGACCGCGACTCCCATCGGACCCGACCGGACGGTGGAACGCCCCTGGGTGAGTATAATATAACTCGTTTTTCTTCACTTTCAGGTGACATCAGGGGCTTATCTACAGCATTACAGAATGCTGTAGATAAGCCCCTGATGGCGGTGGTCCTATCTCATAGGGCAAAAATGGGGTGACAGATTCCCTTTAAATAAGCAACAGTGTCCTTCAGGCACAAAAGTTGTCTGTTCTATGATAGCTCAATGAAAACCACAAAATAAAGGTGAACAGAGTCTAAAAACGCACATTGTAGTAGCACTGCCTCATGTATTAGATTTTTTGTATATGCAAACACCCTCTTCAAAGGGGAAGAGGGTTTGAACTGTAATATAACCCATTTGGTATGGCAATCCTAAAATTCAATGTTGACCCTTTGACGAGCCTTGCCACATGACTGAGGTTAAGAAGCCAAACCAGAAACTCCATTTGCAGACACGTGTTTCAGGGTGTTTACCTCTCCTCAGTTCAAAGCAAGAGATCTGATTTGGCTAGGGGAGAGGCCTAAGACTGAGGGTCTAAGGGGGAATGTTTCTCCTTGTGAAGAGTGCCAAGCCAGTATAAGGAGACTTATGGGCAATGCAATATTCCTTCGGGGATTTAAATATGCAGTAGACTCTTCAGAGAGGAAGATGACTTGAACTCTAGCTCCACCTATTGGATGTAGCAATCCTAAAAGTCAATATCGACCATTTAATGATTATTGCCACATGACTTAAGGTACTGCCACACTACTCGATCCCGCTAGCGATCTCGTTAGCGTCGCATACTAATGAGATCGCTAGCGGGATCGTTTTAATATCGCTAGTGTGGGACCACACATAGCGATATAGCTAACGGCGCTATCGCCGTTAGCGATCTTTTTAGCGATTTAGCGGTACAAAAGTACCGCTAAATCGCTAAGAAAAGGTGCCACACAGCGATTACATACTCACCCAGCGGGAGCGCCGCGGGAGCGCCGACGAGAAAAAAGGGTCCGGATCGTTTCCAGCGACGAGCGAGATCCCAGCAGGAAGCTCGTCGCCGGAAGCTGCCGCACACAGCAACATCGCTAACGGGATCGCTAAATAGTGACGTTTTTTAGCGATCCCGTTAGCGATATTGTTTAGTGTGGCATACCCTTTAGTATCAGAAGCCAAACCAGATATTCCATTTGCAGACATTTGTTTTAGGCTGTTTGCCCCTCCTCAGTGCAAAGCAGAAGATCTGATTCGGCAAATGAGAGGCTTCTAACTAGGGGTCTAAGGGGGAATGTTACTCCCTGTTGGCCAAGCCAACATAAGGAGACTTAAAGGCTGATTACATTTTTTTGTTTCATTATTAGATGTACTGTAAGTCTGCAGAAGAGAAATAAAGTGAATGTTGTTTTTTTCAAATATTTTACACATTCTTTGTGCATTGTTTGTATGGAAAGTAAAGCATGGTGTATGCTTTATAGCCACTGCAATTGAAGTCAATAACATTAAAAATGTCAGAATATTACAGTGTCCAAGACGTGATATTTTAAAGCCCTCTTCACCAGCGAGTCACATGGAGGATGCATATATAATGACTTACATACACTAACACAGTTGATAATGTTAAAAAAAATCCTTTGATAGTAGTTTGATAGAATAAATCCCTGTAGGCAAGGAAAAAGGGGGGGTAGCAGGAAAATAGTCAGCTCACCAGTCTCAGCAGTAGTCCAGAAGATTTTCACACTCAGCAGTAGTCCAGGATCCTCATGCGCACGGAGTCACCTTGATTAGAGGCGTTGGCTGCAGCAAAATGAGTCGCACGTAGCCAGGGCCTGTGGGGTACTCGGCACCGAGCCCGTTCACTTCACTGGGGGATGTCACGGGTAGCACAGCTCGGACCGTTGCCCTGGGCGCTCACTAAAAAGGGGATATTTACGGGGGATTATAAGTTTGTAGAAATGTTCGTGACGCCACCTGTGGTTCCTGGTCAGGATGACCAGCGCTGCAGGGTAGATCCTCTGAGGGGTTGTTACTGGGCAGCAAGGTGTTAAGTCTCCCACAGGCAAGACTGATCCCTCAGGGTATATGGCGGTGTAATATAGGGGTGCAGGATCAATAAGGCAGACACACACAAGAAAGTCTCTTTCTGTACCTTTACTGATGGTGAAGTTGTAAGCACGACCCGGGAAGCTGTCAGGGTGGAGGATGCACGTCCAGTAATCCCACTGAGTAGGTGTAGGGCCTCCTTACTCCTTTAAGTGTGTGAGTTTCTGACTTGCATAAAACAAAGCCTAACTCCGTCTTCTCAGCTACGCCCGGCTGACCTTGTAGTGAGGCCTTCTTGTGGACAGAACTAAGTCTCTATATGGCTGATCAGGCCAGACTCCTGTTCTTCCTGACCCCGGTTACGTATCAGCACTGTTGGGCCCCTGCGACCTGTAGTCCAGCAGGGTCTCCGGTGTCTCCTACCAGTCGTGCAGATGCTGGCAAGCGCGGACCCGGTGTCCGGTGGTGCAGAGTAGAGGTAAGCTATCAATGCTGGTTAACCTCTGTCACTCTCTCTCTTCTTTCTTCCACCTGCCTTTCGTCCTACTCTCACCACTATCATAAGCACAAGCTAGCAGCAGATGTCAGCTTTCTTTATCTTCACCGCTCTCCAAGCGTCGGCACGCTTACTCACTAAAACGCTCACTGAAGGTCTCTCAGTAAACTCAATTTTGACCAGGCTAAGTGGTAATCTTTCCCACTACTACTGGACTCCACTCCTAAACTGAGTGTTTGCTGAAGTCTTCAGGCTTTCTCTTTCTGGCTAGTCTTTCCCTCTCAGCTTGTCTGAGGTCACTGCCGTTCTGACTAGAATCTCTCACAGTCTGCTCTAATTTCCTCTGCTGAGGTAAAACTGACACTCTGAGGTAAAACCAACGACTAGCTAACTCTCAGCTAGACTGCCTTCATCTCCCTGCTGTCGTCTCCAAGGGCTCCCTCTGGTGGCACCAGGAAAATGTTGAGTGTTGTGTGCTTATCGGTTGTTGTGGGTCTACCTTTCGTGCATCTTCCAGGGTAACATGTGGCTCCAGTCACAGCTGGGCTACACAAAAACATGTAGAAAAAAATCTCCAGCGCAAAAATGAATAAAAATTCAATTTTTATTAGATAAAATTAAAATCCATCTTGATAGAAAAAAGACATATACAGGTGGGGTCCCTGGTGGTCTGAAACCGACGCGTTTCGACCTAGCAGGTCTTAGTCATGGTTAGAATAAATAAATCCCTGGAATAAATCCCTGGAATAATGATTCATGTGCTCAAATCTAGTACCCATAACCCAGAATATTATATTGCAGTATACAGGTCCATCTTGAATTTGTTCAGTGTATCAATTATCACAACATCATCATTACTTACCAGGTCTGACTCCAGTACCAGGTCTTGCTTCCTTCCCCTATGGCTAAGACTGTGCCTGTCCATGCTGGGTTAATGCAGTATCCCAGCAAGCACTATTGATGACATCTAAAGTCTTTTAAGGCTGCTCAAACACTCAATTGTACCTGAGTATTTACAAAGTATAGTTCTTAGCTTCCATTTGCTTGTCATGAGTTTGCTTCTCCTTCGAGTTAGCTCAGCTCCATCTATGTGTCTAATTTTCTCCTTGTATTGTTGACTACCATTCTATCCTTAGTTATTTTCAAGATCAGTCCAGATTATCATTGTGTAGTTTCGTACCAATCATTTTGTAATCAAGTTTCCAGATTACAAACTTCTTAAGGGCCCCGTCTCACATAGCGAAATCGCTAGCAAGTTTTGTGACGCAACAGCGATCTCGCTATGTCTGACACGTACCAGCGATCAGGCCCCTGCTTTGAATCGCTGGTCGTGTCAGAAATGCCTGGACTTTTTTTTGATCGCTGGTCTCCCACTGGCCAGCACGCATCACTGCGTGTGGCAGGCAGGAGACCAGCGATCAGCTAGTAACCAAGGTACACATCGGGTTTCTAGGCGCAGGGCTGTGCCTGGAAACCCAATGTGTACGTTGGATACCAGCGCGCTGCTGCAGGGGAGCTGGTAACCAAGGTATACATTGGGTTTCCAGGCACCGCGCAGCGCCTGGAAACCCGATGTGTACCTTGGTTACCAGCTCCCTGCATCAGCAGGCTGGTATCCAACGTACACTGCGGGTTACTAAGTGACGTCACCCGCAGTGTCGCTGTCCTGATCGCTGCCTGAGCTGCCTGTTTGGCAGCTCAGCAGCGATCATGTAGCGATACACCAGCGATCCTGACAAGTGCATATCGCTGTCGGGATCGCTGGTGCGTCGTTATGTGAGACGGGGCCTTTAAACTGTTCTCAGCCCTGTTCACACTTCATTTTCTGCTATCAAGATAGCATATCTCTGCAAGCAAGTTACCAGTTTGTCAATAACATTTCTGCAATTTATGTGTGAACCACATATCTGTAAGCAAGTTTTCCAGTGCATTACTACTATTATACAGTTACAAGTTCCTGATTGCACACATTTCTGCTGTTAACCTTAACCTATATATTTACAGCTCCGGTGTGTATCTGCACGTTCAGCTCTACTTCATCCAGTGCTTCCTGCTCAAATTGTCTGTCTGCCATCCTGCGTAACTTGCCCTGGTGTTTTCGTCCTTATTGATACACACGTGCTATCCATTAACGCTTGCTCTGTTGCACCATTAAGACCAGGGCATTAGAGAATCCACCTCACCATTCCTTAACAATTATGCGACTGAGAGTTCCAAAATCTTGTTTTTAGTGTAAACAATGTATGCAGAAAAATAGTGATTATTGAAAAAAACTATAAGTCAAAAAATACCTGACAGCTTTAGTTTCTTCATAAGCATGCCACTAACATTTAAGAATATATACATTTAAATTATGTTGTGTTGTAATACTGTATTATTTAAAGGCACATTTTGTCTTGCAATGAGATTTAATATACAATTGTCCCAGTATAAACTCAATAGAAGCATGTAAGAAATAAATACAACAATGCACAAATTCAGGTTCAACTACTAAACACACAAGGGTGTTGACAAGTGAATAACAATAGCTGAAGTCATATCAGTTCAGGTTAGTCTGCTTGGAGGGGTGGCTATGAGAGCAGTGCATCCAGCATCAGGTTTCAGGAATTGATTCTAGTTTAGGAGGCAAATGTAAACAATTTTCAGCACTTGGAACAGGGAAGATTAGAAGTCAGCTGATTTCTTCAGATCACGGTGGTTTGTTTTTTAGGTGTGGTCTAAGAATTGACAGCTTAGCGTGCAATAGCAGGTTCTCAATTATGTTTTTTTTTTGCAAATAATTGAGTAGAGCTTTACATTTAAAAGCCAAATATCTAGTTTCCATCATGACTGGCGTTTTTATTAAGACGATCACTATACATGCCCGGATGAAAGTATTTAAGAAAAATTGTTACAGCCGAGAGATGGGATGAAATGAGTTTAGATATGGATAAAATAAGCAACGTTAAAGGGATTTTTGCATCTCAGAAAGTGATGGTATATTGCTAAATTATGGCATCACTAATGATGCATCTCTCATTGATCTCTAAATTATGGCATCACTTATGATTGGCATCACCTATTGATCTCTAAATTATAGCATCACTTAATGACTTATGGGGGATTTACACTAAGGCCTCATTTACAGTTATATGAAAAAGTTTGGGCACCCCTATTAATCTTAAGCTTAATGTTTTATAAAAATTGGTGTTTTTGCAACAGCTATTTCAGTTTGATATATCTAATAACTATTGGACACAGTAATGTTTCTGCCTTGAAATGAGGTTTATTGTACTAACAGAAAATGTGCAATCTGCATCCAAACAAAATTTGACAGGTGCATAAGTATGAGCACCCTTATCATTTTCTTGTTTTAAATACTCCTACCTACTTTTTACTGACTTACTAAAGCACTTTTTTTGGTTTTGTAACCTCATTGAGCTTTGAACTTCATAGCCAGGTGTATGCAATCATGAGAAAAGCTACTTAAAGTGGCCACTTGCAAGTTGTTCTCCTGTTTGAATCTCCTCTGAAGAGTGGCATCATGGGTTCCTCAAAACAACTGTCAAATGATCTGAAAACAAAGATTATTCAACATAGTTGTTCAGGGGAAGGATACAAACAGCTGTCTCAGAGATATAACCTGTCAGTTTCCACTGTGAGGAACATAGTAAGGAAAGGGAAGAACACAGGGACAGTTCTTGTTAAGGCCAGAAGTGGCAGGCCAAGAAAAACATCAGAAAGGCAGAGAAGAAGAATGGTGAGATCAGTCAAGGACAATCCTCAGACCACCTCCAGAGAGCTGCAGCATCAACTTGCTGCAGATGGTGTCACTGTGCATCGGTCAACTATACAACGCACTTTGCACAAGGAGAAGCTGTATGGGAGAGTGATGCGAAAGAAGCCGTTTCTGCAAGCACGCCACAAACAGAGTCGGCTGAGGTATGCAAAAGCACATTTGGAGAAGCCAATTTCTTTTTGGAAGAAGGTCCTGTGGACTGATGAAACCAAGATTGAGTTGTTTGGTCATACAAAAAGGCGTTATGCATGGCGTCAAAAAAACACAGCATTCCAAGAAAAACACTTGCTACCCACAGTAAAAATTTGGTGGAGGTTCCATCATGCTTTGGGGCTGTGTGGCCAATGCCGGCACCGGGAATCTTGTTAAAGTTGAGGGATGCATGGATTCCACTCAGTATCAGCAGATTCTTGACAATAATGTTCAAGAATCAGTGACAAAGTTGAAGTTACGCAGGGTTGGATCTTTCAGCAAGACAATGATCCAAAACACCGCTCCAAATCTACTCAGGCATTCATGCAGAGGAACAATTACAATGTTCTGGAATGGCCATCCCAGTCCCCAGACCTGAATATCATTGAACATCTGTGGGATCATTTGAAGAGGGCTCTCCATGCTCGGCGACCATCAAACTTAACTGAACTGGAATTGTTTTGTAAAGAGGAATGGTCAAAAATACCTTCATCCAGGATCCAGGAACTCATTAAAAGCTACAGGAAGCGACTAGAGGCTGTTATTTTTGCAAAAGGAGGATCTACTAAATATTAATGTCACTTTTCTGGTGCGGTGCCCATACTTATGCACCTGTCAATAAACCTCATTTCAAGGCAGAATCATTACTGTGTCCAATAGTTATTAGATATATCAAACTGAAATAGCTGTTGCAAAAACACCAATTTTTTATAAAACATTAAGCTTAAGATTAATAGGGGTGCCCAAACTTTTTCATATAACTGTAGATGCCCATGTCCTCAGATACTATACGTAGGCATTATATTCTATGTTGCTGTTCACATGTCCGTGTTTTCATGCACCATGGACCAAGCAGACAAGTCTGTTTTTTTTCAGCAGCACTGATGACAATGGAGATACAAGTCCATGGGTCCGTGAAAAACATGTACAGCACATGGATGGCATCTGTGTGCTGTCCGTGTATAACATTGCAAAATATAGGAGAAGTTTTGATATTTATTTTTTTATCAATCCATGGAAAACACGGAAGACACTGATGGTAAAAACAGACACATGGATGACACATTGATGACACACTGATTGTAAAATCAGACATATGGATGACGCACTGATGCACAACACTGATGATGCCGGTGTCTTTTTTTCACATACGTGTTTAAACATGGATGTGTGAATGAGGCCTAATACAGAGAATGAAAAGGCTTGATAGCTGTACTCTCTCCTCAAGTTTTTCTCTGTACAATGGTGATCCTGGCCGCTAGTTGCAGCTCTAGCTCCATTCAACTGACTGAGGCTGGCTGCCGTTTTGTACATAGCCAGGTGGCTGGGAGCAGCGCTGGGAGTTAATAGTGAAAGCGCTAAGAACCTGTTATCAGAATTATGCATGTTAAAATAAAGGTATGTACCAGTAAGCAAAAATGGCACTAATTTAACACAGGGTTAATAGGGGTAAACAGTTTGATTTAATTGTTACAGGGATAAACCTCCTTGCAGGGAGCAACAAGGAATAAATCAGACTAAAACTAGGAATTACAAAAAAGAAAGAGCAACTTAAGGTGACAGTTTATATGTAAGTCAATTTCACTTAGTGTGACTCAAGTGTCTGTCACTTCCCCTGGGTTGAATGCTGGCTGCCGGCTGAGGCCGGCGCTGAGTTCTTCCGGATTCCCCGCCTAACAAGTTGGTCCTCTTTCTTCTGGCGGCAGCGGGCGGTCATCGGTCTGACCCGCTGACCCCTAGTCCGCTTACGCTGCTGTGCAGCCAAGAGTATTTCATGGTAGTCTCCCACTCGGCGTCTCCCGGTGCTTACTGCACCCGACCCCTATCGCTGCCACACAGCCTATCGTTACTCACAGCACGGCGCAGGTCCTTGCTGTCACTTCACTCTGGCGGGAACTCTCTCCCTCTTCCCGTGCAAACCCCCTTATCCTTTTTGGACTCACCATGCCCCCTCTATGCAGGTCAAGAGTCTTCTCCATCCTCAATCTCCTTCCCCCCTGCAACAGGAGGCTCGTCCACAGCAGTTCCAGACCCGGTGCCCTGTCAGCACCCACAGGCCGGTCTTATCTCCTACACCCCCTTTTTCCTTTAACTCGCCATTCCATGGGTGAGAGCTCTTTCATCAGATGTTCACATTCTTTCACTTCTTGAATAAGAAGCTCGGATCGGCGCAATCCCAGTTGACTGATGGGAGGTGGGGAGCTACTTTGATCCGACGAGCCAGCTGCGCCTGTAGCTTCAAGCATTGGCACCTTATTGCTCACTTCCCTGGGTGTTGCAGGCAGCGAACCGTTGAGGTCTGGGGGGTGAGGCCCGCATCTCTTCTTTGTCAAAGTCGAGAACCGTCGATGTGGGTACCTTGGTAGTCTTCGACGATTCTTCTCCATCCTCAGGCCCCTTGGACAGGCAGGGCTGCAACATGCTACAGTGAACTACCCTGTTAGGTACTCCTTCTACCCGTTCAGGCTGGACTTCAAATACACTGGCCTGTCAGAACTGACTCGTCATGTTACTCGATGCGGGGTCCGCTCCCAGCGGCTTTCCAGCTTTCCTCAGGGCCACTTGTTCCAGATCAACACCCAGTCCCCTGATCTCAGTGCTGTCTGTTGAATAGGTGATGCCTCATGATGCTTGAGTTCTTGAAACTTCATCTGCACCAGCCGACGGAGGGTCTGCAGTCAATGTCGGTGCTCTCGGACCCAAGAAGGCACCCCCGTCTGCGGGTAGTCCTCTTCAGGATCCAACTCCAACTCAGTAATCTCTTGTCCCTTTCACCCGAACAGCAAGGTATATGAAATGAACCCCATCGTACTGTGCACTCAATTGTTGTATGCCCATACTAGCTCAGCCACGAACTCAGGCCATTGCATTTTCCAATCTTTCTCTTATGTTCAAAGCATCTGGATCAGCTTCTGATTGAAGTGTTCACAAGCCCCATTCCCCTGTGGGTGGTAAGGAGTAGTTCATGACTTCTTAATCTGGTATAAACGGTGCAACTCCTCCATCACTCGGCCTAGTAAGCAGGCACCTTGGTCGGAATGGATCATCTTTGGGCAACCGTACACCCGGATGAAATCCCGGCAGATGGCCTGTGCAGCTGAATCAGCAGTCTGATCTCGGGTCAGAGTCACAACAGCAAACTTTGTGAAATAGTCGGTCATTACCAGATAATGTTCATACCCGAGATGCGCCGGCCCTATGGCTAAGTAATCAATCATCAGTACCTCCAAGGGGGCAGAAGTCAAGATGGTCTGTATCGAGGGCTCTCTGTTCTGGGGGTTTGGCTAGCTCACAGCTCCGACATTTTTGGCAAGCCTCCTCCACCGCAGCTCTCAATTGTGGTTGATACACCAGCTTCTGAAACCACTGGAACATCTTCTCTGGACCAAAGTGAGCCCCTCTCTCGTGGGCCTCCATAGCCACAACCCTGATCAACTTTTCCGGGAGCACAACTTGCCAAGTGACCCCAACTTCTCGCAGTAGCTGTACTCTCCAGTATAGCAAACTATCTTCCAACTGTAGCCTCTTCCACTGCTTCAGAATCTGCAGGGTTCCTGGAGACAGAGTGTCTCTCTCTCGCCGGCTGGGAAGCTGTTTCAGGGTCACCCACTGTCGCAGCTGGGCGATTTCCTTATCTGTCTGTTGAAGTCGCACCTAGTTATCCCGGGGCCGTCCCAGCACCGATTTTTCAGACGACTCTTCGATCTGTCTCTGCGTCGCCACCAACGATTTGGCAAAGTCCCAGAAACCAGGAATCTCCTCAGCCTCCAGCTCTTCATCTCGATCATGTTTGGGTCACTCATAAGTCACCCTCGTGGGTGATCTCAGCCCTGGCCCAGTAAGCGATCTTGTACCGATACTTCACCATACGGGCCACTCATCATTGTTCTAAGGCCCCCAACTTTGCATTTTCCTGGTGGGCAAAGGGGTTATTATCCGTCCACACCAGGACTTCTGACCCAGACAGGTATTCTTCGAACTTATCAGTCATCGCCCACACCAACGCCAGCAGTTCCAATTTGAAGGAGCTATAATTGTCCAGGTTCCGTTCTGAGCCATGAAGAGACTGGCTCGCGTAGGCTATCACTCGTTCCTTTCTGCCTTGCATTTGTGATAGAACTACCCCAGCCCATGTAAGCTTCCATCAGTGTGGAGAATGAAGGGCTGTGAGAAATCCGCATAGGCAAGTATTGGGGCTTCCGTCAAGGCCATTTTCAAGCCTCTGAAGGCTTCTTCTTGACTGCTTCCCCATTGGATAGTTCAGTTCTTTGATCCAGCCAGCACTCCTTTTAGCAGCTCTAGTAAGGGGTTGGCAAGGCAGGTAAAATTCTTAACGAATCTTCGGTAGTACCCAGTAAGCCCTAAGAAGGCCCGAATGTCTTTCACCGTTGTTGGGGTGAGCCACTCTTGTGCAGCCGCTACCTTCTTCACCAGAAACGACATGCCCCAGATATTCAATCTGCTTGCGAAAAAGATGACATTTTTGTGGCTTTACCGTCAGGCCATGGCTCTGTTGCCGACTTAGCACTTGTTCCAGTCACTGAAGGTACTCTTCAAAGGTGGCCATGTTGACGATGATGTCGTTGAGGTAAATTAGTGTTGCTTCAAAATTCAAGTCACCCAGGCATCTCTCCATCAGGCGCTAGAACCTCCCGGGGACATTGGTCAGGACAAAGGGCATTCATTAAACTCAAACAGTCCCATAGGCAATATGAACGCTGTCTTCGGTCTTTTGTGTTCAGCCATGGGCGCCTGCCAACACCCACTGGCCTGATCAAGGGACGAAAAGTACTTTGCCTTTCCCAAGGCAGATAGGGATTCCTCAATCCTGGGCAATGCATAGGAGTCCCGCACTGTGCAAGCATTCAGCCGTCTATAATCAATACAGAAACGTAAGGGTACTTGTCAAAAATAAAACCAGGATTTTTTTTTTTCATAAGCATAAATCATTCAATATGAAAAAGGGTGACATTAAGGGAGATGGATGTGGTGGTACCCGCCAAGGCTGTGTTACAGATCAGAAGGTGACTGGATCTCGTTCTACAGTAGCTTCCTGTCAAAATGTTGTAAGCGCGGTACACTACTGATGAACCCAGACAATTGCCAGGATCTTGTGGGTTGGATGGCAGACAAAGGCTGCAGTGTGTTGACAAGCAGCACCACGAAGTGTTACACACAATCCAGTATCAAACTGCTAGATAAACAAAAGCTATTTTTTAGAACAATAGAAAAGTACGATTTTTTTAAAGTCGGTTTGTTGTCACACTGCAAATGCGAAGTAATGAAGATTATTGCCCCTGCTAAATTGTCACGTAAGATTATCTGTACCTGGAATGCGCCAGTTGCATAACTGCTACATAAAGATATGCTATTTTTTTAGAACAATAGAAAATTATGATTTTTTTTCAATCGTCTTGCTGACACATGTCAAATGTGGAGTGATGTGGATTATTGCCCCTACTACATTGCCATGTAAGATTATCTGTACCCGGATTGCGCCAGTCGCACAACTGCTAGACAAATATTAGGTATTTTAAGTGGAAAATAGCAGAGAGTTGCAGCATGTACTTGGAATGAATAGAACACCCAGGTGCCTGCCTTTCACCCACCCACCCTCCCTCCTATTAAAACTCTCACTACTAAATCCCCACCCAGCAAACAAATACAAGTAATCTTGATAGTGTTCAGCTCTTAAAAGAGCTTTTTGGAATAAATAACGCTCACTATAAATTTCTATCACTGTCCCTACGCTCCTTTCACTCTCCCTATGCTCACACTATGCTCTCCCTATGCTGTTTCCGGCTGCAATGTGCGCAAGATGGTGCTGGCAGCCTTTAAATATCCGCTTTGACGCTGGAAGGCCAGCCAATCACAGTAATGTCACACCAAAGATGGCGCCGCATTACTGTGATTGGCAAGCCAGTCCAGCATGTTCAATGGCTGCAAATAAAGCGCGAAACATGCTGGGAGGGTCATTTGAATATACCAAGGCGAATACCTAATTACTCGCACTATATCGTACTATTCGTGCGAGTGATGAATAGTGTCAAATGTATTCGCTCATCACTAATCATCAACATATTCCATCAGCTCTTCACAATGGTCACTTTAGTGTTGATACAACATAGTACAAAATGACAGCATTACCATCAGTTTCTAAGCTAATATAAAGGTGATACAAACAATATGACTGTCTGTTTCTGTTCCTACTTTAGCAAAAAATGGCTAGTATAAAAAAGAAAAAAAAAATTCATATCTTTGTAAGTAAATATCACATAATATCAGAATTTGGTTTTTCTGAATAAGAATTGTCTTAGATGTTCTTGAAAGTCACGATTTTTAGTGAGCCCTTTAGTGTCCATGAAGTGCGCTATTGGCTTGATTTACAAGGCATCTTTAACTCATTGTCTGCCTGGTTGCTCTACCACAAAGACACCTTGAAGACTTCATGCTCTCTAGGAATCCCAATACCAGTCACCTTACCTGCTGTAGTTTGGGTTATTTTGCACAAGGTCAATGCTCCGTATAATCAGAAGTCATACTGTCTCTGTGATCAGGCATGAATCACAGTGAAAACCCAATAAGCAAATATTTAATAATAATAAATATACACCAATAGTGCATGCAATTGATATATGGCACTTAGGCCTCTTTCACACATCCGTTTTGCGCCTGACGGCGCGCTCCGGCCTTTTTTTGTCAAACCGCATCCGGCTAAATGTAATGCCGGATCTGTTTTTTTTCCATTGAGTAACATTATCGCCAGATCCGGTGTCTGGTCGCAGTCCGGCATCTGGAAAAAACG
>VIAB01051673.1:0-15200 GCA_009801035.1 Oophaga pumilio | reverse complement strand
TTCGCCCGGGGCCCATAAAAACCTGGAGCCGGCCCTGTACGGTATATTCATTAAATGTTCACATGCTGCGTTTGTCAGGATTTTTCTTGCTGCTTTTTTATACAAACTAAAAAGATGTGTTTTTCCGTATCCACCATGACATTTCAGAAATCTCATACACATTTTTCTTGACAGATTTTGAGAACTGCAGCTTTTTTTTTTTTTTTTTTTTTAACATCTGCAGCGTGTCAATTCTTTCAGCGTTTTTTCTCTCTCATACAGTGAAATGAGAAAGCAAAAGAAATATTTAAGTTTTTTGTAGAATTTTTGGTGAACAAACTTTATTACAAAGTATATATGTACGGTAATCTTCACAGTCAAGAGCGGAGAGAAAAAATAATATCAGGTAAAACCACTGCTTTTGCATATAGCTTAATGCTTTGGTATAGACATGGGTAAACTGAAACTGTGGCCCAGGGGTGACACAGTGCCCTCCCCTGCCCGTCGTTACTGCTATATGCATTCTCAGGAAGCAGACAGCAGTGAATACATTGGGGGAGGACGGGACCGCTGGCTCCATCTTCCACCAATCAACGTGTGAGACAGCAGAAGTGATGGCGTCATTTAGAGCGCCGGGGGGGACGGGATCGAGGCGTGTATGTGGATTTTTTCATGTGTATGGGATATCTGTATGTATAGAGGAGGCTACATGGGAGTGGGGAGGCTCACGCCGTATAACGGAGGCTATGTCGGGGGGTGGCCGTGTGTGAGGTAAGGACGCCACCATCTTTGAAAGGGTCTATGCCAGCCTCCATTTTGTCTGTTCACAGAGCCACAGGCTGCTAACTGCACAGGGCCTGTTAGCATATTCAATACGACAGGGTTTGATGTCCACTGTGAATCAAGAGGGCTTTAGTATGCTAAGTAATTCAGGCCCATTTGAATGGCACGGTCTTTAGTATGGTAGCGAGTTAAGACCCAAAACAGAGCCAAGCCAGCATGGTGAATAGTAAGGTTTGTTAGCATGGTAATGAAATGCCTGGGGGCTTCAATTAGACTATACCTTTCAGCCAGACCATGAAAACACATCTATTTATATCCCAGATACGAAGGCTCCGTTCTAGGATTATGAATTATGAGCACATCTTTGTAGGTACATTCTCATAAAAACATCTGTGTGACCCTGCGAACCTCGGGCATTTGATGGTGCAACTCCTGAGTCGGTGATGGCTTGGGGGGCTGAGATATAGAGATTGGCCATCCACAATGACCCAATCGGGCCAGGTTTGATATCCATGCGACAGGCAAAACATACTGCATCCGCTGGTACCTCTCGTGTCCTGATCCGATCGTCCTGGAGAAAGTTAACCCCTTTATTAGGTATTGGGAATAAATTCTGCAGGGGGCTAAGGGTGGAGATTGTCAGCCCAACCTCGGATACCGAGGGGAGGGACCTAGCAGGTTTAAGAACTGTGAGCTAAGGGCAGACCAGATCCACTCTCACAGAAGACAAGAAGCAACCAAGGACAGAACTGCCAAGGGAGCAGCGGCACACGTTTTGGGGGACTGTCCAGCAACTAAGACTTTCACCTGTGGATCGCAGAGCTCCCTGCCTCCACATGTCCCTACAACCTGGTAATATTGACCTCTAGCTAATACATCTAAGCCTTGTACCATTATTGTTGTATTTTACTCTGACTGCAAATCCATTGTAATTCCGTTGTATAGCTTACTGTATATTTCTGTAATTATCTAGTGCGCCCTTAAGGCAATTAAACCATAAAATTAATCTTGGGCTGATGCTTTTACTCTGATCACGAATCTTAGAATACCCAGTAGGTAACAGGACAACCTCCCCGGCGGCCATTTTCTCTAGGTGCAGTTCCCTTACTGACCTGAGAGACAAAGGGGGCGCCGGAGAGATGTGCCTGTGGAGTTACGTCACATTGGTGACGTGGAAGGACGGGGGCCGTCCTTCACACCGTGCTCTTATGGTATGTAAGTGATGTCCTCATACTTAATTCTGCTCAATATTAAGTGATAAAATATTTACTTATATTGTAATGGAGCAGAATTAATGTCAGCCTATTTGTTATGCCACCACAAGAGTCACGGCCTGCTATATACAACGCACACCATCCTCTCCCTCTCTACATTGTAGCGTCGGGGCCACCGCTGGCTTCTTTTATGCCCTACAATGGGCTCTCAATAAAATAATAATAAATATTATGCATCCTGGCATCAGAAACACTTAATGAGAAATATGACAACCGCGTCACTTTCATTGTATTCTATAGGAATTCCCAGGCAAATATATTTCCTATTTCCAGAGACTTTGCAGCAAAAGTTACATGCAGGAAGTAAACAGCGATGTAGCAGAGCCCAGCCGGCGCAGTCACTTCCAGTAAGAATTCTCCAGTGTTCGGTCCTGGATAATAGATGGGAGGCGATTCTTCAGCATTATTCTCCTTGAATTCAGCCTTGTTCTTCTGCAGAACGTCTGCATTCCTCGCTCCGCTGGCGCTAAGTGACACCAGAAGGAAGACAGCTCATCATTCCTCTCTGCACAAATCAGATTATTGATTTTCTGCCCTAGTCTTCAACCAGCTGACACTTTAGAAAGTATTTAAAAGCCCAGCACAGGCAACATCTCATCTCCCTGCACATCTGCAGATGTAAAACCCAGGCTGGCACTCAGGGGCAGACACAGAGAGAAGAGGCCCCGCCTCGCGCAAGAACACCAGACGGGCCCGCCTCGCGCAAGAACACCAGACGGGCCCGCCTCGCGCAAGAACACCAGACGGGCCCGCCTCGCGCAAGAACACCAGACGTCCCCGCTTCGTGCAAGAACACCAGACGTCCCCGCTTCGTGCAAGAACACCAGACCTCTCCGCCTCGTGCAAAAACACCAGACGGGCCCTATGCAGTTTAATAGCTCATCATAACGCGCCCCTTTATGTGTCTTTGACAGAGGCTTCGGAGGTAGAAATTGGCCCCGGGTTGCACCAAGTGTGCCTACCTCTGCTGCTGGCACTGCCCAGCTAATATCCTATTTGCATGTATTTATGCGTTCTTCCGCAGCCAGGGGCCCAACTACAACGGGTGGAGTGGTTGCAGTTGCACTGGGGCCCTGGAGCCCCAAAAAGCAAAAAAAGTTCCTTTGGCCTACATGAGAGTCCATTGGTGCACACGTCCTGAAACTCTAAATGCAGAGTGTCTCAATTGCATAAACCATACATTTCTGAAAAATGAAGGTCCCACCTATCTCTAGAACCTGGTTTCTCAGATCCACCATTCTAGCAGTAATCGAACCATCAGTGAGTGGAGAGGCGACAGACCTACAGAAGTTCCTAAAATAACTGAGCACATACCTTTTGATCTCCCACGGCAATGAATTGAGAGAGCGTAGGAGATGGGTTACACCAGCACCAGCCTGTGGATAGAACAAAGAATTGGGGGTCTTGTGTTCTAGAGATAGATGCAGAGAGGTGGAACCTGACCCTCAGCAGGTGAAGAGTTGACAGCACATGCGCTCACTGTTATCAGTTCTTTGCTAGAGAGGCAGCCTCACAATACGGGCTGAGTCATAATTGTGGGATAGGTGGGATCTTCAGAACATGGGGGGGTTCCCTGATGACCTTTTCCAGGCAGCATCTGACCACCAGTGGGTGATGAAGCGTCGCAGCATGAGCTAGCTCTCGCCATTCATTGCTGTAGGAGTTATGAGTATAGATGTTAGACATTGCCTTTAAACGCATCTATAGGCCAAGCAGACGGTGCTAATCCATACAGTGGCTCTCAGGGAAATAAAGTTATATATTTTATAAGATAAAAAATAATGCAATATATATTACCCTGCACGGCATAAACGTTCATGTGTGATGGACGCATCTGTACGGCACAAGTCACAGGCTTGACTTTCACATATAAATCTAGAGCTTTTCCCGGAGTAAATGTTCAATGGAAGCAAAAAATCCATTAATACTCTAGAAATAATTCACCGAAGTAGCAGAGCTCAGTTTGTCTCATTTTGACTAGGACTGCAAGTATAAGGATTTATTGATTGGGGAGGATCCACCTTTTTCATTACAAAGTTGCTTTGCGAAGAGTAACCCAGCTCGCCCCATAGCTGTAAGCGTGGCCAATGCCATGCCACTAATTCCACCCCCTAGTGATAGCTATGAGGGTCCTGTAGTAAGACCCCTAGTAAAGAGAACGGAGGGGCGAGAACAACCCAACAAAAACGATGTTATCCTCATTCTGGCCACAAATTCTATGATAAAATTCATATAAAGAATTAGGAATAAAAGAAACCAAACATGTCTTCGCCGGGTGTGGGTACAACATTTCTCCACCTGCGGCCATCATTTCTTGTTTTTGGAAAGGTTTAGAAGGAGGAACTGAATGATATTCCTATTATTGTGTAAAGACGGGTATCTGCAGCAGACGCTTGGTGTATACGAGGAGACGAATCGCAGAGGATGTAAACCTGCGGCCAACATTTATTAAATGCTGAGAAATAGCGCCAGGAAATAATGAAAATAACAAAAATCTGCAGATCCCTGAGCTTCTTATAAATGTCCCCCCCGACAGACCACCACTTTATCCAGACCATATTTCCTACAACAGAATTTCAATCCCACCCTAGATTACGAACACTCATCTTCAAAGACCACTTCTGCAATGCAATTTTGGTTGGTCGCCTTAAACCCGATTTCTCTGTATTTACTAGTGCAGAGGTTAACATTCCCTGGATGTCTCATCTCCTACCAGCAATCTATGCTGTCTGCTAAATCCCACAGATTAAGCTTCTCCAGCAGCCCCTGACCTCTGGGCTTCAGACTGATAGCACAGTATGATCCCACTCTGCATGAGCTGCTATGGAGAAATGGCTCATTACTACCTGGTACAGACACACACACCCATCCTGAGCTGTCCTAGCCTGTGATGTGTCATGTCGTAACACCAACTAAACCCAGGGTGCTGCAGGCATTTACTACATGTCAGGTGAACTCACGAGGCCACACCAAGCCCCTTCCCATGCCACAAGGAACCACCAAGTAAACCCAGGGTGCTGCTGGCATTTACTATATGTCACGTGAACTCAGGAGGCCACACCAAGACCCTTCCCATGCCCCAAGGAACCACCAACTAAACCCAGGGTGCTGCAGGCATTTACTACATGTCAGTTGAACTCACGAGGCCACACCAAGCCCCTTCCCATGCCACAAGGAACCACCAACTAAACCCAGGGTGCTGCTGGCATTTACTACATTTCAGGTGAACTCACGAGGCCACACCAAGCCTCTTCCCATACCCCAAGGAACCATCAACTAAACCCAGGGTGAGGCAGGCACTTACTACATGTCACGTGAACTCAACCGATCATCATACATACATTTGGCACGAAGAGGGTACCCATATAGCAAATTTAGAATCGGCAACCGAATCCGAACAAATTCGCTCAACTCTACTCAGGAGGCCAACATCAAGCCCTTTCCCATGCCCCAAGGAAACACAAACTAAACCCAGGGTGCTGCAGGAATTTACTACATGTCGCGTGAACTCAGGAGGCCACACCAAGACCCTTCCCATGCCCCAAGGAACCACCAACTAAACCCAGGGTGCTGCAGGCATTTACTACATGTCACGTGAACTCGGAACCGATCATCATACATACATTTGGCATGAAGAGAGTACCCATATAGCAAATTTAGAATCGGAAACCGAATCCGAACAAATTCGCTCAACTCTACTCAGGAGGCCACGTCAAGCCCTTTCCCATGCCCCAAGGAAACACCAACTAAACCCAGGGTGCTGCAAGCATTTACTACATGGTAGGTGAACTCAGGTCACACCAAGCCCCTTCCCATGCCCCAAGGAGCACTGAACATGGAATCTTCAACCTCTACTGTATGTAATCCAGTGGGAGACAGGGCTGCCTTTACAACTCCCAACTTTATCCAGTATCCGAAAACTGTAATGTGTCATCACCTACCTAGGAAGGCTGCATTTACACTGTGGGCAGCAATGTTGGCTCAGTGGGTGCATTGTAGCCCTGGGGTCAAATCCCACCAAAGACAATATCTGCAGAGTTCGTATTCCCCTCCACCCACACTTCAAAGACATACTGATAGGGAATGTAGATTGTGAGCCCCAATGGGGACAGTGATGTATGTAAAGGGCTGCAGACTATGATGGTGCTATAAAAGCAAAGTATAAAACGGTAAGTACTAGATGTCCGATCACCAAACGAATGAATAAGAGTGAATTTTTTAAGCAAACAAGCATTTTTTTTGCGAGCACATTGACACCCTGTACCCTGCTAAGAAAAATGACAATCGATGGTTGTTTCACACCTGCAGACGGATAGTGTAACCGGACCATACGGGAGTGGGAATGGTAGTCACAGAGGTTAGCCATACTGGTCATGGACTGTGAAACATGTCGCACTCTTCTGGGATGTACTGGGCTATTTTTTTTTTTTTTTTTTTTTTATCCTTTTGGCTGAACTTTAAATGATTGACAGTTCTGGTGGCAAGTGAAGCGTTTCGACAAGACCACCATCATATCCTGAAAAAAAAAAAAAACTCTTCAATACTATTTTTGGGTGGTGGTCTCAAACTCAATTCATTATTAAAAAAAGCAGAGGAACCACAGCTAAAGTAAAAAAAACCTTATACCCATCCAGAAAAACTTGTAATTAGAGGCCACCAGCTCCAAACCCAGACCCAACCCTGGTACCACTGGCATCTCCCAGCCATCAGACACTGCAGGACAATGGCTGGACTTCATGCGGCTCCTGACCATGGTGGCTCCTCCATGCAATTAACAGTAGCCACAACCTCTAAACAAGTGCCAACCACATGAGACAACAATGGACTTTCAACATTACACAAGAAGATGGAAAAAAAAAAAAAAAAAAAAACAGGAACTTGCACTTACTTCATCTTCTGAAAGTCCAAAAACTGGCTCAACCACAGTCGCCATGGAGGTCCAAAAGGTGGTTTTTACAAGCCCTGGATCATAGAGAAGGCAATTTAGGAGAACCCAATGCTGTATGTCCAGTTAAAGGTGCAGTGCAGGGAGGATAGGGGTGGGTGTAAAACAACAATAAGACAGGTGAGTCCTACAAGAACCCAAACTCTTGTGGTGCCCTTGGATCTCCAGAAGAATCAATAATCCATGCAGAAAGGTATTAGGGTGGTCTTCTGCTCCTCAGTCCTCAATGTTGGAAGCCCCAAAACTGGTTAATGTGAAGCTCTCCCTTCTTCAGCTCTCACACAAACCCAGACTCATGGAAGGAGGAGTGACTACTAAATCCTTCCTGCCCTACACCCTGCTCATTGCAAGCAGAAGGACCAGCTCCAACCCACAGAGGCGTGGAGGAGCAGCATGACACCCAATGATTAGGGTCATCCTGCAGCTGCCAGGTTCGGTTGTCCAGCACTTTTTTTCTCCCTGTGATTACTAAGAATGATCAACTTATTATCAATCCTTTCGATTCTGCTTCTCCAGCTAAACCCAAGTGCACAGATCCCTGCTCTGTGCTACAATGTATCAGTCCTGTCCCTGAGATCACAGCTGCTCAGGAATCTCTGCTTTGCTAATTTTGTATCCATTTGTGTTTGTAAACACATCCCACTATCAGATCACACACATCAAGGGGAAAAAAACCCTTAAAGCTTTGCAAAAAAGCAAAAAATAAAATAATAGCAAAAAATGTATGAAATTTAGACAATACAACAGCGCCTCCTAGTGGAGGTCAAATGCTACAAGCTGATACACTGTAGTCAGAGCTAGCTGCTAATTATCACAGTCTACAGTTTTTTAAATGTAGGAATTTTCTGCAGCAAATTAATCAGTGCAGCCTCCAGAATGAGCTCTTTATTGTGGAGGGCCAAACAGGGATTTTTATGGCAATGATGAAACAAAAGTACATATTGCACTGCTGCTACATCTGCAGAGCAAGCAGAGCAAGCAGAGCCACTGCAAAAATGGGCAGCATGGTGGCTCAGTGGTTAGCACTGTACATGTGCATGGTGGCTCAGTGGTTAGCTTTGTACATGTGCACGGTGCCTCAGTGGTTGAGTGGTTGGCACTGTAGATGTGCATTGTGGCACAGTGGTTAGCATTGTAGGTGTGCACGGTGACTCAGTGGTTAGCACTGTAGATTTGCAAATTGACTCAGTGGTTAGCATTGCAGATGTGTGCGGTGACTTAGTGGGTAGCACTGTAGATGTCCACGGTGGTTCAATGATTAGCACTGTTGATGTGCACAATAGCTAAGTGGGTAGCACTGTAGATGTGCACTATAGCTCAGTGGTTAGCATGGTAAATGTGTACGATGGCTCAGTGATTAGCACTGTAGATGTCTACAGTGACTCAGTGATTAGCACTGTAGATGTCAACAGTGACTCAGTGATTAGCACTGTAGATGCACATGGTGGCTCAGTTGTTAGCACTGTAGATGTGCATGGTGGCTCAGTGGTTAGCACTGTAAATGTGTATGGTGGCTCAGTGGTTAGCACTGTAGATGTCCACAGTGACTCAGTGATTAGCACTGTTGATGTACATGGTGGCTCAGTTGTTAGCACTGTAGATGTGCATGGTGGCTCAGTGGTTAGCACTGTAGATGTGCACAGTGGCTCAGTGGTTAGAGGCGATGCTTTGTAGCTCTGAGGCCCTCAGGTTCAATTCCCACCAAAGGAAAACATCTGAAAAAAAGTTTGTATGTTCTCCGTGGATTTCCATTCACACTCCAAAGACATAATGATAAGAAATTTAGATTGTGAGCCCCAATGGGGACAGTGATGATGAAGTCTGTATAGCGCTGCGGAATATGATGGTGCCATACAAGCAAAGCATAATAAATATTAATGCCGTTTTGTAAAAGAGGCATTGCTACATTTTGAAATTTAGCTTTTATTGATTAAAAAAGTCACTGGAGGAATCGGATTAGGTGGATGAGGTCGTGTGCACAGCTGGGAGAAGGGGAGACTGCTCATTAGGAAAGGACACATAGGTCGTAATCAGCTGATACTTTCCTGCACTTCATAAAACATTTACAGGAAAACTCACACCCCCATAACGGATCCACGGAGTAATGCCCAGAGCAAACTGTAAGGCTATGTGCACACGCTGAGGATTTTTTGCGTTTTTGCCGCAAAACGCTGAAAAACCGCATACATTAAGCATCCTATTAGTAGAATGCATTCCGCAATTTTTGTGCACATGCTGCGTTTTTTTCCGCAAAAAAACGCATTGTGGAATAAAACGCAGCATGTTCATTCTTTTTCCGGAATCGCGGCGATTACGCCGCCATAGGAATGCATTGAACCGCTTACTTTCAGCATGTGGCTATGCCCACCATGCACAAAGTGAGTGGTTCATGTGCGGATGGTACCCAGGGTCTGGAGGAGAGGAGACTCTCCTCAAGGCCCTGGGTACCATATCCCTGTTAAAACAACAATTAAAATAATAAATCATGATATTCTCACCTTCCGGCGGCCCCCGCAGCCTTCCCGCTCCTTACTGATGCTCCCGGCAACTCCCGTTCCCAGGGATGCCTTGCGACAAAGACCCCAGATGACATAGCGGTCTCGCGTCTGGGGTCATTGTTGCCAGGCATCATTGGGAACGGGAGTTGCCGGGAGCATCGCGAGGACCAGGAAGGCTGCGGGGGCTGCCGGAAGGTGAGAATATCACGATTTTTTTATGTTTATTATTTTTAACATTAGATCTTTTTACTATTGATGCGGCATATGCGGCATCAATAGTAAAAAGTTGGTCACACTTGTCAAACACTCTGTCTGACTCGTGTGACAACCTGTCAAGCAGTTTTCCAAGCGATGCTACAGATCGCTTGCAAAACGCTAGTTTCTGGCGGGAATACGCATACCAATAAAATGCATATTTCCCACGGCAGGGAGGTGCGGGATTGGCACGGAAATTTCCGCAGCAATTCTGATACGTGTGCACATAGCCTTAGGGGGCTCAGCATCAGGCTGGAATCACACATAGAATCCTAGAATGTTAGAGTTGGAAGGGACCTCCAGGATCATCGTGTCCGACTCCCTGCTCAATGCAGGAGGCACTAAACCATCTCAGACAGATGTTTGTCCAGCCTCTGAAGACTTCCATATATCCGGGTCTGACTATTGACCATGATGCACAGGCTGGCTGCGGGTCTCATGGTCTGAACTTGACAGCCTCATATTTACGTATGAGGCTGTTGAGTCTGGGTCAGGAAAACTGCGACCAGACCATTCCACTTCAAGTCGCAGAGGGGCCCTATTGTGCTGATACGTAACCGGGGTCAGGGAGAACAGGAGTCTTGCGGGACGCTGCATATAAAGGCTTAGTTCTTGCCAAAAGAAAGCTCCACCACAATGTCGGCCGGGCATAGCTGTTACACACAGAGTTGAACTTAGCTTTATGCAGGTTGGAAACTCACACATTAAAGAGAAAGGAGGCCTTAAACCTACTCGGTGATTACCTGGTTGTGCATCCTCCACCCTGAGCAGCTTCCCGGGACATACCTGCAAATACCACCAGTAAAGGTATGGAAAGAGACTGACTTGTGTGTGTCTGACTTATTGCCTGCACCCTGCACCGCCATATACTTAGAGGGACTAGTCTTACCTGTGGAAGACTTAACATCTTGCTGCCCAGTAACAACCCCTCTGAGGATTTACCCTGCAGCGCTGGTCATCCTGATCAGAAACCACAGGTGGCGTCACGAACTATTACTACAATCCCCTGTAAATGTCCCCCATTGAATGAGCGCCCAGGGCAACGGACCGAGCTGTGCTACTTGTGACATTCCCCATAGATTTCCACGGGCTCGGTGCCGAGTACCCCATAAGCCCTGGTACCGTGTGCGACTCATTTTCATGTACTGCCGAATGCTCAGTGGGTATCATGCACCCGTCCTATTCCCACTTACATCATAATGTGAAAGTGACCAAGTTTGCAATCCAAGCTGTATTTAAAAGGAGTCTCTCACCCCCAAAATGCCTTTAACGCTAAGTTTACAGTGATACAGAGGATATCACCCCTATAATAATCATACTAGCTCTGTACCTGTTACCGGCACGGTGCTTGTGAAAATAATTCTTAATCCATATGCAGATTCGGTGCACCCATGGAGTGGCCATGAGCTGGGAACACCGGTACACCCCCTCAATTTGCATCTTGGAGATTGCCCTAGCTTGTGATGGACAGCGCTCACTCCTAGAGCAAACACTTCCCCGCGTGTGTGCGTATGCTTATTGATACCGGCTCTACCGGTTACACGTACACTGTGACTGGGTGCATTCTCCTTCCGCGTTTCTTACTGCTGATGCCGCTCGTACACCATTAAGGTCATTATCTTGGATGTTCTTGTTTGAGCTGTTAGGAAGACCTTAGATCAGCCATAAACATTCCTTTCCTTGCTGGTACTGGTACACCTTCCCAATGTGTTTTCCCAATCATCACTTCCACACCTTATATCAGTACCGTGCCAAGATCACTAGTCATAGACGCCTGTGAGAACTTGTGTAGGATCCTTGGAATCACAGTAATTATATTGTGCAAAATGAGAAAAACGGTTGGGTAATACACATTGTGTAATCCATATATGATCTATGGGGACAGAATGTCCTTCATTCACAAAATTAGTAGTCCACACATCCTAAGTGTCATTCTTCTGCAGAAATGTTCTTTAACTTTGATCCAAATGTTAAAAAGTGTCTGGTTCATGCATTTTAGCATCCATGGACGTATCGACCAAGAGCAGATGATGATACAGCTATGGTCAATGGTGTAACTAGAGTCCAATGGGTCCCGATACAAAATTTGGAGAAACTCGGCCTCCCACCTGCATGTTGGTCAGATTTATCAGCCCTTATAGCATTGTAAATCCTCTAAGGAAATATGCGTTTCCCCCTACCCATAATGTAATAATGTCCTCCATCCTGAACTAATGTCACCCATCCAGGGCCCCTTCCTGGTATAATGTCCTCCATCCTAAGCATGTTCCAGCAATAATATCCTCCATTCTGAGCCCCTTCCAGGAAAAATGTTCCTCATCCTGGTCCCAGTCCATTAAAAATGTCCCCCCAATGGCCCCATTCCTGGTATAATGTCCCCCATGCTGAGCCTGTTCCTGGTATAATGTCCCTTATCCTGGGCTACTCCCTGGTATAATGTCCCCCATCTTGGGCCCCTTTCAATAATAATGTCCGCCATCCTGGTGTAATGTCCCCATCCTGGCCCCTTCCTGTTGACCATTCCTGGTATAATGTCCCCTCTCCTGGGCTACTCCCTGGTATAATGTCCCCCATCTTGGGGCCCTTTCAATAATAATGTCCACCATCCTGGTGTAATGTCCCCATCCTGGCCCCTTCCTGCTATAATGTCCCCCATGTTGAGACCATTCATGGTATAATGTCCCCTATCCTGGGCTACTCTCTGGTATAATGTCCCCATCTTGGGTCCCTTTCAATAATAATGTCCGCCATCCTGGTGTAATGTCCCCATCCTGACCCCTTCCTGCTATAATGTCCACCATGCTGAGACCATTCCTGGTATAATGTCCCCCATCCAGGGCTACTACCTGGTATAAGTCCCCCATCTTGGGTCCCTTTCAATAATAATGTCTGCCATCCTTGTGTAATGTCCCCATCCTGGCCCCTTCTGTTGTGAACACTTTTGATCTGGCTTCTGACTTTGGGCTCCCTCTGGTGGTTGCTGCTGGTAATGGAGCTGGTCTGGCTGACAGAAGTCAATCACCTGAAGAGGATGATTGGAGATCAAGTGTTACTGACTGGGGAGATATAAGTGAGCAGCCTTCCCTTAGTGGTTTCCGGTGATTTGGTTTTCTTCCTGAGCCTTTTGGAAGTCTGCTTGCTCCCTTCTTTGTCCTTCATCTTTCAGATAAGTTATTTGCCTGTTTTAATCTGTGGCATTTGTTCTCGTTTTGCTTTGCTCTGTTTTCTCCTTGCTGGTGTGAGTTCAGCCGGGTTCCCTGCTGCGACCTGTGCTTGACTCTGTTTTCATTTGCCACAGCTCATGTCAGTCTTTTCTGTATTTCTAGTTCCCTGTTATTTCAGTATCTGTTGTTTTGCGTACAGTTCACACCAGAGTTCTGATTTAGTGGGTGAGAGGTCGTGTGGCCTCAGTATTTTTTTCATATCAGACGTGTTGGAATTTTTCTTAAGGTTTTTGCAGGATTGCAGACAGTATCCTTTTCTGTCCTGTTCTATCTAGACAGTTTGGGCCCCAGCATTTGCTCACTCTATTTTCTGTCTGTGTTTTGTGCCTCATCTGTCTCACCGGCAATATATGTTTGGGGGCTATCTATTCCTTTGGGGCTCTACTCCGGGGCAGTTTAGCTTTCCCCTTTTCTCTCTTTAGGCTTAGTTAACTCTTTGGCTTTGTCGAGGCGTCTAGGACATCGTAGGTACGTCCCACGGCTAATTCTAGTTGTGTTGTCAGTTTAGGGGTCTGCAATGCGCTAAGTTACCAACCTCACTGGGTGTCTGGTCGCCTTGCCTCTTTCCCTATTATCCGCCTCAGTTACCGAATCATAACACCCTTCCTGCTATAATGTCCCCCACGCTGAGACCATTCCTGGTATAATGTCCCCTATCCTGGGCTACTCCCTGGTATAATGTCACCCATCTTGGGCCCCTTTCAATAATAATGTCCGCCATCCTAGTGTAATGTCCTCATCCTGGCCCCTTCTTGCTTTAATGTCCACCATACTGAGACCATTCCTGGTATAATGTCCCCCATCTTGGGTCCCTTTGAATAATAATGTCCGCCATCCTGGTGTAATATCCCCCATGCTGAGCCCGTTTCTGGTATAATGTCCCTTATCCTGGGCTAATCCCTGGTATACTTTCCCCCATCTTGGGCCCCTTTCAATAATAATGTCTGCCATCCTGGTGTAATGTCTCCATCCTGGCCCCTTCCAGTAATATATGTACTCCATCCTGGGCTCACACCAGTAATAATATCCCTGGTATAATGTCCCTATCCTGGCTTCTTCCAGTAATATATGTCCTCCATCCCGGGCCCCATCCAGCAATAATGTACCCCATTCTGGTGTAATGTTCCCATATAGCGCTGCGGAATATGATAGCGCTATATAAGCAAAGCATAATAATAATAATTAATAATAATCCTAACTCCAGTAATATATGTCCCCCATCCAGGGCCCCTTCCTGGTATAATGACCTATCTCCTGAGCACATCCTTTAATAATGTTCCCTTCCTCCGTGCTTGAGCCATGTGTGTACGGAGCTGCATGTGTACAAGGTTTACGGAGTGGAGCCATGTGTTTACAAGGTGTACTACTTATACAGAACTTTAACAAATATAAAAATCGATGTTTCAAACATATTCCTATTTAAAAGTGTATGTATTTCACATGTGCGTCACGTTAGGCTAGTAAGAGTAAACCAGATTTATTTGTACTGATTTTACAATGGGGGGGGGGCGCAGTTTTGCAGTTTGCCTCAGGCAGCAGAGAGGCTAGGTTCACCCCTGCTCTCGCCCCCCGGTGTATAACCTATGCCATTCCGTTTGCCATTACTAACATGACAGAATGGCCGGTGTAACAAGTCCGTCCGTGACATTTCTTCCATCCTAATTCTTCCCCCATCACTTGTGATTAATATTATTGAGAAGTGGAAGGAACCGCAGCAACTCAGCCATGAAGTGGAGACCCCGTAACATTACAGAGAGGGAAGCAGAGTGCTGAGGAGCAGAGGGCATAAAAGTCACCAACGTTCTGCTGACCCCATAACCAACCCAAAAAAATGTAAATGGAGTCTAAGTTGGTTTGTATGCAAAATATAGGTGCATGTTCACACTGTCTACTAAACAGACAAAACTTAAGATAGAAGCAAAATGAACATATACCCTGCTGTAAATAAATAAGTAAAAGCAATAGTGCATATAAATAACGTAGGGGACTTACTCCCTTTGCTGGATATCCATATTAGGGTTCTGCTCGGCCCTTATTCACATTGACACATGGTAATGTTTTAATACTCGAGGTTAGGACCATCCCGATTTGGGTCACCTTGACGCTGGTGGGATGGCTTTTACCATTTTTTTATATCAAAAATGGTATTTACGGGGTACCCTATGTTATATAAATGAACCATTGCTTTTACTCACAGCAGGGTATACAGTGGGTACGGAAAGTATTCAGACCTCTTTAAATT
>VIAB01051671.1:0-11209 GCA_009801035.1 Oophaga pumilio | reverse complement strand
ATGGGGTTCAGGTCTGTAGATTGGGCTGGCCATGACAGGGATTTAATGTGGTTGTCCTTCATCCACATATTGATTGACCTAGCTGTGTGGCATAGCACATTGTTTTGCTGCAAAAACCTGTCCTCAGAGTTGGGGAGCATTGCCTGAGCAGAAGGAATCAACTTTTTTTCCAGGATAACCTTGTATGCGTCTTGATTCACACGTACTTCGCAAAGACTAACCTGCCCAATTCCAGCCTTGCTGAAGCATCCCTAGATCATCACCAATCCTCCACCAAATTTTACAGTGGGTGCAAGACACCGTGGCTTGTACGCCTCTCCAGGCCTCCGTCTAACCATTGGACGACCAGGTGTTGGGCAAAGCTGAAAAATTAGACTCATCAGAGAAGATTACCTTACTCCCGTCCTCTATGGTCCAATCCTTATTGTCTATGGCAAACTTCAGCGTGGCTCTCCTTTGCTTCTCATTGATGAAAGGCTTTTTTCTAGCTTTACATTACTTGAGCCCTTCCTCTAGAAGCCTGTTACGAACTGTTTTTGCCGTGCACTTCACTCCAGCTGCCATTTGCCATTCTATTTGTAGGTCACTTGATGTCATCCTGCGGTTGCTGAGTGACATTCGAATAAGATGACGGTCATCCCGGTCAGTGGAGAGTCGTTTTCGCCCTCTGCCGGTCTGTAGCTTTGTTGTCCCCAATGTCTGCTGCTTGACCTTGTTGTATTGGACTGCCGTCTTAGAAATTTTAAGGATGGAGGCAACATGATGCTCATTGTATCCCTTTGCTATTAAATCCAGAATTGAGCCCTTCTTTTCCTCACTCAAGACTAAACATTGTGAAAAACGCATTGGGGACCTTTTCTAGTGTGGACCCTGACATTGATATACTCATTTGCTCTTGCTATGGGTATGGAATTGTGACATACATGTTAACTGTTTCCTCTTGGCAGCTGAAGCACTTACAGTCATTCTTGCCATGATGTCCTGTATATAGGTTGTACATGTCTGCAAAAAGAGATGACTGTCTGACATTAGTATATTATACGTATGTAGCACATTTTCATTAATAGAATTATGTGATAAAACGCTGTCTGTACTGACCACTTGGCTCTTTATATATGAATATCAATTTGTCTGTGTGAATTTATGTGGCTTGCCTTATTGTACTGCTTTTTCTCCATTTTTAGTAGTTTTTATGTGCATAACTTGGTAATCTCTAGCACTTAATAAAAATTAAAAAAAAAAATCATGAGGGACATTAACTGCTATATTGCTGGAGATACTTGAGCCGTTTTTTGCTTTTGAGATATTGCTAGATGACTACATATTGAATTATGTTTTTTTGGATCATGTATATCTACATAGATGCAGCATTAAGAAAGACACGACAAGTAGATGAAATTAATTGTACTATGCGAATCACTTTGAATCTGAACAAATGTGCACATATTTCTTCAATAAGTCACCTGATAACTGGAATGTCCTCCCATCCCACCCTATCCATGCACTAGGACCTCTTTATTTTCAGTACTGTAGCTTAGAAATTAAACTATGCATTTGCATATGAAACTAAGATTTCCATTTCTTAAACCAACTCAACTTATCCATTATAGAATAACACCATGCCAACGCCAACTACCATCTATGTCTGGCGATCACAGAACTTAGTGAACTGCTATCATGTTGAAATTGTCATTTATTTCTGATTTCTGACCAATAGCTTCCATCCACCTAATTGCACATGGTGGCCTTTGTTTTCAAAAAAATATATTTTAGTGGATTAAAAAAATAAAAAAAAAATCTTTCTATATATTTAATATTATTGTTCCATATAAATGCAGATCTAAATTATTATATTCTCCTTCAGGACTCCTTTACCTCGTTAGGTGTGTACTAACACAAATTAAGACACAGTATTTAACCACAAATAAAGTTGAACTAGTTCCAGAGAGGCGGCATATTACATGTTAACTGTAGTCAAACACTAGGTTTGCTGCAGTCTTCTAGTTTGCATTGAAAGAAGTGTTAATAAATGTAGTGTTGACTGAGCGGCATTGAGAACACAGTTGATATAGAAACATATGCCTTATTTTACATTGCAGATCAGTACATATAATCCCTTTTTATTTAACAGGGAGGAACAGAGCGCTATTTGCCTCCTGGAGCGCAGATTTTGCTAGAACAGTTTGTGGACTCCATATAAAGAGCCACTAACAGCTAGAAGAGCAGAATCCCCCCTCAAGTGACCCCATTTTGGAAATTATACCCATTTGGGAATTTGTCTACACTTGTAGTGCCGATTTTGACTCATAGGCCGGCGTCACACTGCCGAGTTTGATGCGAGTTAGTCGCACGACTTTCTCGCATCAACACCCGGCACGGTCGCCCTCTCTCAGACGCGAGTGTGCGGCTGCATGTATTTCTATGCCGCCGCGCACTCGGGTCCGAGAGCGGGTGGCCGTGCCGGGTGTTGATGCGAGAAAGTCGTGCGACTAACTCGCATCAAACTCGGCAGTGTGACGCCAGCCATATGCGTATTTTCCGGAAACAAGCAGCAATGAATGTTGAGTGAAAATTGCAAACTGCCATTGTAGAGACCAGTACGCTGTAGTGATCTTTACGTTGCAGTCACCAGTACATTATGCCCAGCCCGTGCTTCTGGGGACATGCACCCATTAGTTAGGCTGGCTCTCATTGCTTCAGAAATGCCAAACGTGTATATGTGGTTTAGGTACACTTTGGGGCTAAGAAGGGAGTGGGCATTTGGATTTGGGAGTGGAGAATTTGCTGAATTACTTTTTCCGTTGACAGATGGCAGACCTGAGTGGGAGCTTTCTTTTTTTGTTGATTGAATTGAAGCTTTTATTGGGAACATTTTACATAACGTTTGGGATCACATTTATCTGGCCCTCTATGCTGAGCATTTTGGGTTTTCCATCTAAATCTCTGAGTGACGTGATTCAGATGAAACCCCTAAGAGATCCATTCACTATAATGAGGCAGCAGAGTTACTGTGGACTCCGTCTGGCCTCTGTTCAGCGGTGTCCTTTTCAGAAGTACACAAAACTGTGGCCAACGGCAGTTTTATGCAATCCTAAAAAGACGGATACTGCCGGATCACAGGTCAGACAGCGTCAGTATGTTCCGTAGAGATTTCCATCTAAATCGCGTATTTTAGAGATTTACACGGAAACCCTTGTGTTAGCGCTCACCACAGAGCGCAGGATAAATGTGCGCCGAACCTTACCGTGATCTTTGGGAGGCAGAATGAAAAAATCAAAGGCAGATGAAGAATTTTATTTATTTTTTACACCTTTCCTCATGCAGCATAAGTGATTAGGCGACTTTATTCTTTGTGTCGGTGTGTTTACAGCGATACCAGATTTATGTCAGGTTTTTATGTTTGGCTCCTGTCATTCGCTAAAAGACGCTTTATACTGCAAAAACTAGTTTTTTGCATCACCATAGTTTGAGAGCTATAATGTTTCCATATTTTGGCCGAGAGAGTCATGTGATGGCTTGTTTTTTGCGGGATGAGTTGACATTTTTATTGTTATCATTTTCAGACACATGACATTGTGATTGGTTCATCGTTCCTATATTATTCTCGGTGCATTTGTTTTATATTACCTATGACTAAGGGTGCTTTTAGTGCACCAGAAACGCATCAGGTTGTTTTCACTTTTTAATATGGCTTGATTAAACTTAATAAAGGTTTTTCAATTTTTATGCAAGGGACGGTGTGCTGTTTTTTCTTTTTTTCTTGGACATTGATGGCTTTCTATTCTGATTTTTGGGAGGCCAAATTTACAAAAACCAGCAATTCAGGATTTTTTTTTTGGGCGGAGTTATATCATTCCATATTTGGTTAAATTGATAAGGCAGTTTTATTCTTCGTGTCAGTATGTTTACAGCGATACCTCATATCTTTTTTTATGTTTTGAAGCTTTTACACAATAAAAACTATTTTATATAAAAAAATTATTTTTGCATCGCTTTATTCTGATAGTTATAACTTTTTATTTTTCCACTGATGGAGCTGTATGGTGGCTTGTTTTTTGCGGGACAATATCACATTTTCAGCGGTACCATGTTTATTTATATCCTTGTTTATTCTACTTTTTGTTCGGCGGTATGATGATAAAGGATTGTTTTCTTTTTTTTATTTATTTTTTTATGGTGTTCACTAAAAGGGTTAACTAGTTGGGCAGTTTTATCGGTCAGATCGCTCCAAATATGTGTACTTTTTTGTTTGTTTTTTATACAAATATTTATTTACGGTACAACATTTTTTGATTGTTTTTATTATTTTTACAAATATTTAACACTTTTACTTTGTCCCACTATGTGAGTATTATTTTTTACAGGCTGTTCTCTTGTATATCATGGGGATGCAGCAGAATCGTCATGCTATAGAAAATGTCGGCTCTGCATTAACAGAAAGTTGCTGATCATGCACTGCGCATGATCAAGCAACTTTCCTAGTTCTGGTTACCTGGATGTCATCATGACGACATAGGGTCTCGATAGCAACGATCGGGACCCCGCGTAACACCGCAGATTTCTGTTTCAAGGGCAGAGGGGCTGCCAGCCCTCTGATGACTCTCGGAATGTTGCTCGTGAGGAAAGAGACATAGCGAATCAGAAAAACTGTACTACATTTCTAATTAGAGATATTTGCAAATATTATTATTATTATTACACCTACTACATATTGGGTAGGTTCTTGGAGATGGGAATACTCTTTACATTTTTGGCTAGAAAGGCACCATACAGTGGAGGGGGTTGGTGTGTGAGGTAGTCGTGGCGAAGAGCTGTTGTGTTCCCACACCCTGGCACCCCACAAAGGAAGCACAATGTCCCACCTGTTTGTAAAGTAAAACACATTTGGTTCCAGGGATCCTTCCGATTCTGTAATCTTAGCTCCAGATTCAAGGATTCCAGACTCCATGTTCATACTCAACAGTTCAACTTTCCTTGAAAACAGGGATTTTGGTACAGATATAGCACAGTTCACATCCATTTGCATTCCTTGAGCTCTCCCTGCCTCATCTGACAACTTCTGTCTCACAGACACTTTCACTTCTGCGTTGTCCCTATGTCCACCATCTTCCTCCCATTCTCCTTGTCTGGTTTACATTGAAAAAAAGGTTAAAGTCACGCTCAGCTCTGCTTAGTCACGGTAGTTAGCCCCGGATCTCCTTTGGAATGGTTACTTCAAAAGATGGTGATCGCTCGCACGCTGCTTAGCCTGGGGTCACTCACTGCCTCAGCAATCTCTAGCCCCAGGGGCTGTCTGTCCTCCCTCTCTCATTGCTACATCACTTCTCTCCTCCAAACAGGAAATCTCACCACTATATCTCATTGCTCTGCACTACACCCAATTCTAACTCCTCCCAACCTGGAAAACCCCTTATTCCAACTAAGCTTATCCTGGCACTCTCATTTCCTGCCTCTACTGTGCCCCACTAATCTATTCCCAATATTGTCCTATTCTGTCTTCTATATGTTTCCCTAGCCTTGTACAAAATAGATGTAAAGCACATACACATTATAATAACAGTAAATTAATATATTAACGTTCATAAAACTCTGTGAAGCAGCTCACATCCCATGCTAACACGGTTTAGAAAGGGGGAGGCATTTAGCGGCCTTTGTCACCCTCTTACACTGGCACTGTGGAGACTTTGTGGAGTCTGATTTTGTTAACAGAAACCTCACCACTCTGGGTATATCAAGTATTGCAGCTCTGTCCTTTTCAAGTAAATTCTGCAATACCAAGCTCAGTCTGTGGACAAGACTGACATGGTTTATTGAAATAAAATCCCTTTTTTTCCTCATTTATTGTAATGGGCACAATGGCAATAATTAGTCATGCGCATGTTTTGTGTATATATCATACAATCTGTGATTGCGGTTTCTGTACACTAGCTTATATGTAGGAGTTCAGCGTCACAGTGAACCCATTGACTCCAGTGTCCTTGAAGGACTGGGTGGGTTAAACTTTATTAGATGTTGATAGTAAAAAGCTTCTTTTTCATCTAAGCTCCAGGACCCAAAATGATTGTAATTTAGACTTCATGCACCTTCAGCTGTTGACTTTTCTGAGTAGAAATGACTTGACACTAATAACCTGAGCTGTGTAGCAGATGAAGACCACAAGCTTATGTGTCAAGCTAGCAGCCAAATGCCATTCATTTTCAGGTTTAATTTGAAATGGATTAAAAAGAACATCCAGGATTTTGCCCCCAAACCTATTTAGGAGCAGTCTATTTTACAAATAACATGATCAGTAATGAAATATTGGTGCACGACTATTCTGCGTACTCTAAGTAGGGGTACACAGTAACCTCTGATAAGATCAGCCAGTGGCCTGAATTATATCCATCCAGTAATGAATGAACTATGTCACTTATTGCTTTATTCGTTATCTATTAGAAGCTCATTGTTGCTGATTATTTGTAGACAAAAGGAAACAATTCAGTGGGTTACTTTGTCAGATGGATGCAGGTATCCAGGATCTCAAATACCACAACTAGAGTACATATACATTATGGAGTACCCAAAGCCTGCTATATTTCATGTGATATTTGGAGGTATCCTCTCTTAGAGTCATTGGTTGGAAGCATAAATCTGTCAACACAGTGGAATCATACAGCAATACAAGAGGTACCTACTGGGGAGTAGCAGAGACCTGTATTGTATCTCTGAAAAAGTCATTGGCTACCTATAGATAAGCTTTCTATGTATCAATTAACACTTTCTTAATCTGTGGAAAAAAGAACATTGTTTAAGATGTTTTATGTTTCCACTTGCATAAAACATCAATATTCTTTGATAAATGCACCCTCCACCTGATTGTCACACTCTGGTTCTCTTTTATGTGTAGTGTTCTCACTTTCATGTGTTTCAACCTCCTGTTTTCTTCCCTTTAACCTCTGTTTTTGTTCCTAGGTCTCACTCTGCTTCTTACTCCAGTTGGCTCTGCTATAAATCACAGCATCACATGAACAGCCACAGCCAGTGGCATCTCAATCTACTGGGATAATAAAGTTATTATCTGTCCCTCTATCAATATACTTAATTTGGACGTGACCGTGTGTCTGTGCACAATGGGTCATTCACAGCTCAACCGTGTGTCTGTGCGCAATGAGTCATCCACAGCTGAACAGTAACTTAGGTATCCATAGTTACTACCACTGGCAGCTAACTGCGTGGGCGTAACCATGGATACCTAAGTACTGTAAGGCTGTGTATATGAGTTAAGTGACATATCTAATAAGGAGAGGAGCTCTCCCTGGTGGCGAATTAAGGCATAAGCCTTTTTTGAACGTTAGCCTGTGAGGCAACACTGTGAGGCAACATTGTGAGGTAACACTGTGAGGCAACATTGTGAGGCAACAGTGTGAGGCAACATTGCAAAGATGGATCAAATTGAGTGCGCTGCTGCACGTAAAGAAGCGAATCGCATACGGATGCGTAACCTGCGTTTTAATGAAGACAAACAAAATCGTCGAAGAACTGCTGATGCAGCCCGACAGAGGGCGGCCAAAGCAAGAGAAACAAATGAAATAACTGAATCACGTAGAGCATCTAATGCTGCACGACAACGAGCAACACGCAATGCACAAATTGATACACATATTTCACAAAAAAGAGAACAAGATAGAATGTGTCCAAAATGCAAAGTTACATTTGCCGCTAGAGGACTTCTCAATCAAATTGATGAGACACGTATTCAAGAGCACTATGCTGGTGAACTAACATTTCGATATCAGTTCTGCCAATCAAAAAATTTCAATGACGAAATGGCGCAGGACAAAACATTCCCTTCCTGTTGCAAGAGGGGTGCATCCAATTATGTCCCATTCATATGGATGATCAATAAGTCAAGTTGATGAAAGGAGAGCATCAGCACTCCAATAACTTTATGGCTAATACAAGGCAATACCATAGCTCACTTGCTTTGGCATAAATGGGAGCACAAGTAGCGCCACCTCCTGGGCATGGTCCATACTGTTTTCAAATTCATGGACAAATTTACCACAGAACTGCCCCATTGCATCCCGCTGTTGGCAGTACTCCCAAGTTTGCCCAGATTTATATCTTGGACAGTGAAGAAGCATCAAGTACAAGAAGTCAAGCAAATAAAAAGTGTCTCCCAGCACTACTGCATCTCTTGGAGAGAAAATGAAAGCAATCAACCCACTCGCAAGAGCCTTCACAATGATGAGGGAATTTGAAATAGAGGAAGAGAGGATTGCTGAATTAGAAAATCGCGATCCACTCAAAATAACAATGTCAATTATAAATGACTGCAATGATGACCAGAGGCGCTAAAATGCACCAAGGTGCAATGAAGTAGCTATAATTTATCAAAATACAATGGGAGAACCCCCATTTAATAGGGACATCAGAGTTCACCTCAAAAGTGAAAAACAAACAATTCAAATCAGCTTTCCTCACAGAAAGTGTGATGCAATAACATTTCCACTTCTATTCCCATATGGGGACAGTGGATGGACAATAAATTTGACAACTCCAATTGCCCTACGTGTGCAAGGAATTGGTGACATTCATCTACCATCCATACCAGTGGACAAGAACAAATCACCCTGTTGCAGTACTATGCAAACAGGCTTGCCGTTCGTGACGAGTTCAATCCCCTTTTAAATGCTGGGAAGTTGACGCAACAATTTATCGTTGACAGTTACGTCAAAATTGAATCCGTCAGGATCGAATATATAAAACAAAATCAAAAGGCATTACGCGTCGACAGTTATGCCGGTGTTATGGATCACATCCAAAATGCTGCATTACACCAAGGGTTAAAAGCTGGGACACCAGTAATTTTACCGTCCACTTTCATTGGAAGCCCGAGAGCTATGCAGCAAAATTACCAAGACGCCATGACAATTGTCTGAAAATTCGGAAAACCAGATCTTTTCGTTATGACGACCTGTAACCCAAAGTGGAAAGAAATTACTGAAAACTTAAGGTACTGCCACACTACACAATCCCGCTAGCGATCTCGTTAGCATCGCATACTAATGAGATTGCTAGCGGGATTATTTCTATATCGCTAGTAGCTACCTAATTTAGCGATATCGTTAAGGACGCTATCGCAGTTAGCGATCTCCTTAACGACTTTAGCGGTACAAAAGTACCGCTAAATCGCTAAAAAAGGTGCCACACTCAGCGATTAGATACTTACCAGCGGGACGCCAGCGATGAAAATAGGGTCCGGAACGATCAGGACGACGGATGAGATCACAGCAGGGGCCACGTCGCTGGTAGATGCCGCACACAACAACATCGCTAACGGGATCGCTAAATAGTGACGTTTTTTAGCGATCCCGTTAGCGATGTTGTTTAGTGTGGCATACCCTTTAGAACCATGGCAAAGGCCAGAGTTTAGACCAGATTTGGTTGCACGAGTATTTAAAATCAAACTCCAAGCTGTGCTTAACGAGATTTTGAAAAAACACATTTTTTGCCATGTAGTTACATATGTGCATGTAAAAGAATTTCAAAAGCGTGGACTACCACATGCTCACATGCTCTTAATTCTCGGAGAGGAAGATAAACCGAAGGACAAAGAAATAATTGACAAATTGGTCTTCTGAAATCCCAAATGAGACTGCAAATCCAAAACTGCATGAGGCAGTGATGAAGCACATGATTCATGTCCCATGTGGCAAAGATCAACCTGGTCAATGCGCAAAAAAATTCCCAAAGGAATTTAATACAGAGACAAACCCCAATGTTGATGGTTACTCACAGTACTGTCGACGCAATACTGGGAAAACCAGACGAGGAACGCGAGAAATCGACAATAGATGGGTAGTTCCATACAACCCCTATTTATGACTCAAGTACAATTGCCATATCAATGTTGAGATATGTGCTTCAATAAAAAGTGTTAAATACCTTTTAAATATGTATACAAAAGGACATGACTATGCCAATATCAAGCTTGATACATTGAACTGGAATGAACCAGCCATGTACCTAGATTCTTGGTATATAAGCGCCCCTGAGGGCATGTGGAGAAACAGAAAAAATAAAATGCATGATGCTTCACATACCATTAAAAGGCTTGCTGATCACCTTGAAAACATGCAGCAAGTGTTTTTCGAAGATGGTAATGTGGATATGGTTATTTCGGACTCAAAAGCCTCTACTGTTATGAACGTGGTGGAGACGACTTCGGAGCTGAAGCTCCCTCTGGTGGTTGCTGAGGGTATTGAACCTATGTTGAACAGCAAAAATCCACCACCTGCAACTGATTGGTTATCAGGTGGGACGAACTGGCCTGATATAAGTGAGGTGACCTCCCATGGTCCTTGCCGGTGATCAATTTTTCTTCCTGGTCTAGGTTGGAATTCAGCTTGCTTTTCTGCTGTCTCCTGCTTGCATTCAGATAAGTCACTTTCAGTTTTTTTACTGTGATTTGATCTTCCTTGCTTTTTGCTGCATTGCTTTTTGAGTTCAGCCAGGTCCCCTTTGGGGGGCTTGGGCTGATCTCCGTTCTCTTTTTGTATTTGTTCATTTGCTCAGTTCTTGTGATATTTTACTGCTGGGTAGCTGCGTGTTCACACCTGAGATCTGATATAGGTGGTCGAGACTGTGTGGTCTCAGTATTTTTGGATTCAGAAGTGTTGGAGTTTTTCCTAGGGTTTTTCTGGGTTGCAGACAGTATTCTCTCCTGTGCTGTCCTATCTAGACAGTTTTGGGCCCCAGCGTTTGCTCAATCTATTTTCTGTCTGTGTTCGTGTTTTCATCTTGTCTAACCGCAATTACATGTTTGGGGGTTTCCTATTCTTTTGGGGCTCTACTCCGTGGAAGTTAGCTTTCCTCTTTCCTTCTTTCCGGCTGTGATGAGGCGTCTTGGGCACCGTAGGAGCGTCCCACGGCTGCTTCTAGTTGTGCGGTTAGTTTATGGGTCTGCAACCTATTAGTTTCCAACCTCTCTGGTGTTTGGCTGCCTATGCAGTTTTCTGCTCCTGCCTCATCAGCTACCAAAACATAACAAAATCACCGGCTATACTGAAATTATATGGTACTTAACAGAAGGGAAAAAATAGTATAAAAAGAAAAGTTGTCAGAGTTGTCAGAAATTTTTATTTTTTTTTCTTTGTTACATTTTTTCCCCCTCTTTTTTCTCTTGGGGCTGAGGAGGATTTTTTTCCCCAATGGAGGTCAAGCATTT
>VIAB01051666.1:0-15201 GCA_009801035.1 Oophaga pumilio | reverse complement strand
CGGACCCCCGACTTTTCCCGATAGTTGGCTGATTTCGTTCGACCCGACTTTTGAGAACTCGACCCTTAAAAAGTGAAAGTCGCTCATCTCTAATTCCACTAAGAGTGTGCAGTGAATCCTTATCCTCTATGTGATTGGACCATTACGGCCCATTACACTAGCACCTCGCAACCTGACAGAGTGCATGGCAATTTTTGTTTAATTGTTTAATATTGGAATACCCATCACTTGGGTATTCCAATATGGCGGTCAGCATACTTCCGGTGCGGCGCGGTGGATTGTGGGATTTGAGGACGTCCAGACTGAAGTGGATGACCGACAATTTAAGGTAATTATATATTGTGAAATACTGTAACATTTATGACTTCTGCTAATATATATCTGCCCCATACAAGCCTAGGAGTCCTGTACCAAATATGTCTGTCTGGAACTTTTTTTTAACAGGTGTAATCACCATACGGAATGTGAACAGAAAAAATGCTATGCTTTGGGTTGTGCGTTCCATTTTTTCCATATTACTAATTAACATTTGCAATTTTGGGAATAACAAGTGCAGTAATAATTTCCTGAAACGTTGCTTAACAGAGTTGGACATTGTACATAATCTGGACATTTGCTGGTAAGACTTGGCTTTTAGAATCAATGTAGTAGGAATGATTTTCTGTATGTTCAATGACTTCTGGTTAACAATTCTTGCAAATTATTGAATTTAGTTAACAGTTTCTGCTTCAAATATCTACAAGAAATTTATGCTCTGATGACTAAAAGTCTAAATGTGCTATTATTAAATTGATGAAATCATTCCCCAATTTTCAGTCTGAACCAAATTGCTAAACTTCCCTATAAAAACAAATCAAATGTACAAATGGAGTAGTTGCATCATTTACGCAGTTTGAAATTTGACAGTCTGCATTACATAGTGTAAACAGTTGTAGGTGAGTAAATGGAAAGAAAAATCATATGTTCCATCTGTAGATGAAGTAGAATTTCCACTGCTAATTTAGGAACATGGGATTAATGATCTTATACCATGGATAATGTTTGGAAAACTATTACTAGCAAGTGAAGTATAATCTATGTGCTCAACCACTAAGTAGTCAAATAAGGAAATAAGTGGCCAATGTGAATGTTATCAATGAATGCCATGATCTATTTTAAGTACAGGTGAGGGCTGATTCTGCTGGTCTGGTAATTGTACGACTAACGTACAGTAGCCACAAGAAAATCTTTTCCTCTTGATTGGCAACATTTTTTAATCTTAATCAGAGAAATAAAATGACCCGTGACCACTTGATTTCAGAACCACAGGCAGAGGAACAGCTGTTCTATTTACTGCAAAGACCCTGCAAAGACAAGCTTAGCTGTCTACAGTATCAGATAAGTGTTTGTTTTGTTCGTTTCGTTACATTTAATAACATTTAGGTTAATTTCACATACAGCAGATTGGTTGCTCAAATTTCTGAGACTTGAAATAAGAAATAAGTTCTATTCATCTAAGTGGGGTTATTGCAAATGAAAGGAGATGCATGTGGTTAGGTCTGGCTGAAATAAGCCCCTAGAATACCGGCACCTCCGGTGAGGAGATTGTATGCACGTGTTCAGGGCTCGGCTGAAAACGCCATTAGAATACCGGCTACTCCGGTGAGGAGATTATTGCTTGTGTTCTGACTGCATGATCACGGACTGCTATCCGCACAGCAGTTAACCGTGTACCTGGACCCAGTAGGGTTATTCAGCGACTCTGTGACGCAACAGGGTTCGCTTTAAAACGCTAGTCAGTGCCCTAGTGTTTTACTTTGCGGCTCACTGAAGCTAAGCGAGTTCGCACTTATCCCCACATAGCGCTGTGGATTAACTGAGTTCGCACTAACTGCCAAAGCGCGCTACGGCGTTTATTTTAGCGACTCTGCGGGATAACAGAGTTCGCTACTCACGCCATCTTACTAGCAGCAGGCTCTGCCTGCACGGTGGACCCTGGGCGGCGAACACACCTTTCTACATTATCTATTAGGTGCGTTCAGCAGACCATAACATACGTTCCTCCAGATTTTGCTGCTTCCATGTACAAGAAAAAATCTTTTCAGGGCTGGTTCAAATCCCTTCTATATTCTACAACTATACGGCTCTTTTTTGCAATTTGTGTAAGGAGAGTTGTGGCAGTGGGTATAACCTATGATAGACATCTAGTCAGGAATTATTGACTTATAAATTCTAAGCCTTCCTGATTCATGTTTTTACGATGTTCTGGACTCATAAATTCATCAAATCAGGCAAAATTAACTGATTTAATGTATTCATTCACAGCTTCTCTGTAGCACCTGTACGTAAGAGGTAGTGGTGGGATACTTTATACTACTGGAGCTGGAATTACTAGTTCTGAACTCTCGAATGCTTTGTTTCCATCTATTTCTGGGTGCTTCTTTAAGTATGTTTGAGGTCATTGTCCTGCTGGAACACCCATGACCTAGGACACAAACCCAGCTTTCAGAGCCCGGGCACTACAGTGCAACCGAAAATCCTTTGGGAATCTTCACATTTCATGATGCCTTGCACATAGTCAAGACACCCAGTGCCAGAAGCAGCAAATCAACACCTACATTTCTTTGAACCTCCACCATGTTTGACTGTAAATACTGTGTTCTTTTATTTTTAGGCTTCACTCCATTCACAGTAAACAATAGAATGATGTGTTTTACCAAAAAACTCATCTGTCCACAAGACGCCTGCTGACCCTCTAAAAATAGTGGGAGCCACCTGCTGTCCCTCTATAAATTGTGAGGGCCGCCTTTACTTTACAATATTAATACGAAAAAGAAAATTTTCCCACCTCGGATGGATAAATTATAATGCAGTAGCAATATACGGCTATGAAAAGCATAGCCGTCTTCTGGCCCTCCAAAAATGCTTAGTGAGGTTTGGCTGATGGCCCTCTAATAATAGTGAGTGCTACCTGACGGCTATCTGACAATAGTGAGGGCCACCTGCTGGCCCTCTAACAATGGTAAGGGCTGCCTGATGGTCCTCTACAAATAGTGATGGCTGACTAATGGCCCTGAAAAAAAATTGCGACTTTAAAGCCCCAGTCACACTAAGCGAGATCGCTAGCGACATCGCTGAAGCGTCACCGATTTTGTGATGCAACAGCGACCTAGCCAGCGATCTCGCTTAGTGTGACACGCAGCGACGATCAGCCCCCCTGCTAGGTATCGCTGATCGTCGCTGAATGTCCTGGACCATTTTTTCATCGTTGGTCTCCAGTTGGCCAGCGCGCATTGCTGCGTGTGACAGTAGGAGACCAACGATCAGCGAGCTGGGAGCTGGTATTCAATGTACATATCAGGTAACTAAGCACCGCGCGGCACCTACTTACCCGATATGTACCCTGGTTACCAGCTCCCAGCTTCTGATGTAGTGCGCTGAGAGACGGTATCTAGGCTACATATTGGGTAACTAGACGCCGCGCGGTGCTTAGTTACCCGATATGTACATTGGATACCGGCTCTCAGCACTCTACAGCAGAAGCTGAGAGCCGGTATGTAGGATACATATCGGGTAACTAGGTGCCGCGCGGTGCTTAGTTACCTGATGTGTACATTGGATACCAGTTTGCTCACTGGTCCTGATCACTGGTGAGTCTGCCTATGTGACAGCTCACCAGCGATCAGCTAACGATGTCCCAGCGATCCCATCCACGTCGTATCACTGGTGGGATCGCTGGGACATTGAAGAGTGTGACGGGACCCTAAGAGTCCCTCCTTCATAAATTAAACAGGATGTGTCTGATCATGTATCACATACCACATGGCCAAATAAGATATTAAAATGTTAAAATTACTTTTTCTGTAGAATGTTTTTTTCACCATTGAAAGTAATGCAAACGTGCAAAAATGCAGCTAAAAACACTGCATGTGAACATAGCCCAAGGTGTGGAGGAGCTTCTTTTTTTCTCTTATTTAATTTGCCTTATATACAAGTTATTATCCTGGAAAGAATGTTTCTTAACATTTTTTCCAGTCAAATCCATTTTAACCGTGTTTTGTATGTTTTCCCTATGGTGTTCTCATGCCGTTTCAGTGCTGTTTCTTTAGTTTTCAGCAATTTTTAGACCTGGGGAGGTGTCCACCATAAAAGTGCTCAAGTTTCTCAATGACTTCCATCATACTCGTTACTCGGGTTGAGCACCCGAGCATTACGATTTGCTTTGTAACAAATACCCAAGCATTTTAGTGCTAGCTCATCACTAGGTAATAGATGAAACTGGACCACACAATTAACCCTGTAATGACCGCCGATACGCCTTTTAACGGCTGCAGTTAAGGGTACTTATGCCTCAGCACCGCTTTTTAACGGCGCTGTTAAGTGTATAGTGCCCCCCAGGGTCGGAATTTCTCTGGGTAGCTAAGACCCCAGAGAACATGATTCGGGTTGGTTTTTACCGACCCATGTGTTGCATTCGCCGTTATTCACGGAATAACGGTGACCGCAAAAAAAAAGTCAGATTTCCCATTTAATTTCTCTCTCCTCCGATGTGATTGCACGTCAGAGGAGAGAGAAAAGGGGTCCCCCGATTCCCTGCATCCCCCTGTAAAGTCCCCCTGCAGCCGGCGTATTCTTCCGGGAAGAAAATGGTGTGCGCATGCAAAATTGTTCCTATTGGTTCATATTGATCACTATGATAGACCTATAACAGTGATCAAAATAAAAAAAATAGTAAATCAAACCCCCTTTTATCACATCCTTTGTTAGGTAAAAATAAAATATTAAATAAATATTTATTTCCATTTTTCCATTAGGGTTAGTGTTGGCCTAAAGTTAGGGTTGGACTAGTGTTAGGGTTGGGCTAAAATTAGGGTTGGGCTAAAATTATGGTTAAGCTAAAGTTAGGGTTGGGCTAGGGTTAGGGTTAGGGTTGGGCTAAAGTTAGGGTTGCGGCTAGTGTTAGGGTTGGGCTAGTGTTAGGGTTGGGCTAAAGTTAGGGATGGGCTATAATTATGGTTAGGCTAAAGTTAGGGTTGGGCTAGGGTTATGGTAGTGGTTAAGGTTGAGATTACAGTTAGCGTTGGGATTAGGGTTAGGGGTGTGTTCGGGTTAGGGTTGGAGTTAGAATTGGAGGGGTTCTACTATTTAGGTACATCAGCGGGTCTCCAAACGCAACATGGCATCATCATTGATTCCAGCCAATTTTGCGTTCAAAAAGTCAAAAGGTACTCCCTCCCTTCTGAGCCCTGCCATGCCCCCAAACAGTGGCTTTCCCCCACATATGGGGTATTGTCATACTCAGGAGAAATTGCACAACAAATTTTGTGGTTCATTTTCTCCTGATACCCTTGTGAAAAAAGAAATGGTTCCAAAGTAAATTTTTTGTGAAAAAAGTAAAATGTTGTTCGTGAAGCACCTGAAGGGTTAATAAACTTCTTGAATGTGGTTTTGCACACCTTAAGGGGTGCAGTTTTTAGAATGGTGTCACTTTTGGGTATTTTCTGTTATATTGAACCCCAAACTCACTTCAAATGTAATGTGGTCCCTAAAAAAAATGGTTTTGTAAATTTTGTTGGAAAAATGAGAAATTGATGGTCAACTTTTAACCCTTATAACGTCCTAACGAAAAAAAATTATGTTTCTAAAATTTTGCTGATGTAAAGTTGACATGTGGGAAATGTTATTTATTAACTATATTGTGTGACACCACTCTCTGATTTAAGGGTACAAAAATTAGAAGTTTGAAAATTGCCAAATTTCCGGGTTTTTTTATAAATAAACGCAAGTTATATCGAATAATTTTTAGCACTATCATGAAGTACAACATGTCATGAAAAAACATTCTCAGAATCAGTGGGATACGTAGAATTACATGCAGCTGCACGCTCCGGTCTGAGTGTCGGCAGCAGTGCCGGGTATTCATGAGAGAGATTCTCACAAGAATCGTGAGAGTTTCTCGCATGTGTGATCCCGGCCATAGGATGAAATATCCAGGAATGTTACTAAAAAAAATCCACATTACATGTAGATTATGCTGGGGATCTGCAACAGTTTTTTTCTGTAAAATGTTGATGTACTTTTTAATTCTGTTGGTCAATCTGACTACAAATGGATTTTTTTTACTACAAATGGTCTACAGAATAAGTTTACTTAAAAGGTTTGACCACTATTATTACAACCCCTTTTCATTATCCATGTTTGCCTCCACTAAAATAAAAAACACTTATACTCACCTCCGATGCCAGCGCTGTTCCAGCTGTCCCCGACATATAAATAATCAAGAGGAAGTCAGGACTGCGGCAGCTTTCTTACCTCCTCTTGATTATTATATGCCCGATGGCGGGAGAGTGATACCAACGCTGATTGGGCGCAGCGCTCACGTGTCGTAACAACCTCAGGTGAACCCCGGGAACGCAAGTACTGACACCGCTGGAACATCGTCGGCTCCGGAGGGAAGTAAAACTTTCTTATTTTAATAGTAGTAATGAAATTTGGCACTCAAAAGAATATGTTGCAAAACAATGTGAATTTATTTACAGTCTGTGGATCAACAGATAGTGGAAGCACTCACTGACTTTAGCTTTCAGCCACCATACCCCAGATCAGACATACCTCTTACTACCTTCAGTCTGTTTAAAGTGTCATCCCCTAGGAGTATTGACTACTCATCTTTCTCTTCACCAACACAGCATTTATCTGATGAAGGTCCATGCGTACTGAAACGTTATCCACTAGCATGTGACTAACCTCGCATGATGCAAATGAATGAGTCAGTCATTTAACAGATAGCACACAGATGCCATTCCTTTAGCATATGTGTACTGTCCGCTAAAGAAACACGGATGTGTGAAGTCGACCTAATAGAGATCATAGAACTTTCTATTACAAATATGGCCCAGTCTCCGGTAAAGAGTTATTAACATTTTCATGGAGGTAGACTCATATTGCACATGGTGATGCTTCAGTTTTGCCTGTATATGACAAGGTGTAATTTACAGCAGCTTGTGTTCTGTAAATGTTATATACCCTATCAGCAATTACCTACCGGTGCACGAATATTTTTCACATCCACTGCTCGACAAGAAGGCTTGCAGGCTTTCAATCTCCAGGGCTGAATTTCAGTCTGAATGTTGTCCTGCTGTGCAATAATGTCAGCATAATGTCTGACTATTGGCGGTGTCTACTGTTGCACTTCGAAATATTGCATTTGTTTCTTTTATTACTTGTCCGTAAAGGGAGAAATAGATTTTTTCCATCCCTATCATTAATGATAGACTGATCTTATACAAAATGTGTCGGTGTTTCCAGAGATATTTTTGCCTACAATTTGAAAACACCTTCTTCAGGAGATATTTGAGGAATCTGAAACATGAACCAAGTCTGTTTTTCATCAAAATATTTACCACAGTAGAAGATTTTGCCAAAGAATGTATTTCTGGCACTAGGTATTTCATCAATGTCTACTATTATGTGAGACTTACAATTCCTAATAAACCATCTGTACCAAAATGTAAGGACAATATTGGTGTTATGAGGGTTATGTGACAGAAGTAACACAGAGCACGTAAATAAAATATGGCTGGTATGTGTAATTACATACATGACCTGACAGTATACTTATACGGTGTGAAGAAGAGGTTAAGATTACAAATACAGAGCTGAGTTCAAGCTGTCACAGTAAATGAATATTCTTTATGAGCTAAGAAAGATAAAATAAAAGTTCATCAAAGTTTAAAGGAAACCTGTCATTAGATTCACACTGTCCAAACCAATGGTAGTACGAATCAGAGCCTATATTATACTCTGAGACACTTACAGATCTCTCCTTATGTATATACATGGGGGCATCCTGTCAATCAAGTGAAGTGCAGTGGAGGAAGGGGGAGGTCACCAGCTGGCTTTTCAAACTATGTTTTTTCTGAAATGCAGCAGCGTTTCCGAGTTATGCTAAGTTCACATGTTGTCCAGTTTGCTTCCGTTTCAAATGGATCCATTTTTGGCTTACTGGATCAGTTATAAGCAGATGACAATTGGAAATGTGAACGGTCAAGTAATCATCCATTGAAACTGATCCAGTAAGCAAAAAACACATCCATTTTCCATAGACTTCAGTATTAAAAATAAAGAATCCAGTTGAAATCAGTTTTTTTAGGCGATATTCACATGTCCAACAATCATCATTTAGAACAGATCCAGCAGCAATCCATTGACAAAAAAGTTGTGTCTGCCTGAAAAAAAAACATTTTAACTGGACCCGTTTTTTAACATGCTTGGATACTTGCAAAAGGCAGTGCTACTAGGTACTAACTATGCAGGGTGCCCAAACTTTTGCACCGACCATTTTACTTTATGTAATTTTTAAAATATAAAAGATGAAAATATATTTTTGGGGTCTAAAATACAAAGGAAATGTGTTATCTTTAATTTTATAATATTAATAATAATTTTATTTCCATAGTGCCAATATATTCCACAGCCCTTTGAATTTTAGTGGGGACTTGTACAGATAATAAAAGACATTACCGAATAACAATAATCACATAAAACAACAGATACGAAGACGAATGAGGGCCCTGCTCGCAAGCTTACAATCTATGAGGAAATAGGGGAGACACGAAAAGTGGATGGTAACAATTGCTTTCATTGTACATTCCAGCCATCAATGTAATAAATGGGGTGTTCACACAACGCTATGTAAGGTTCTAGCAGGAACGCGGGATGCAGTGATGGACGGGAGGCAGAGCAAGGGTTAACAGGTTTATTTACAGGGGAAACAAACAGTACAATAAGACAAAGGATATTTTAAGGTATAGACTAAAGGTACTGCCACACTAAACAATATCGCTAACGGGATCGCTAAAAAACGTCACTATTTAGCGATCCCGTTAGCGATGTTGCTTTGTGTGGCAGCTTCCGGCGACGAGCTTCCTGCTGGGATCTCGCTCGTCGCCGGAAACGATCCGGACCCTATTTTCGTCGCTGGCGCCCCGCTGGGTGAGTATGTATCGCTAAGTGTGGCACCTTTTCTTAGCGATTTAGCGGTACTTTTGTACCGCTAAATCGCTAAGAAGATCGCTAACGGTGATAGCGTCGTTAACTATATCGCTAAATGTGGCACACATTTAGCGATATTAAAACGATCCCGCTAGCGATCTCATTAGTATGCGACGCTAACGAGATCGTTAGCGGGAGCGTTTAGTGTGGCAGTACCTTTAAGTATCAGGTAACGGCAATTCCGGTGTAGCACTTGTGTCAGCAGTTCCTCCAACTGTAATTCCTGCTGAGTAGTCAATAGCGCCGACAATGGTTGGCGCAGTGTCTTTTCCAGGAAGGTCCTATGGGCAACAAAGCCCCGTCTTCTGGGTACAGTGGTCGGTCTCTGATACCTTCCACTGCCCCTAGTCCATACACTGACATGGCCGGAGGAAACATGGGTTGCGGTACTGTCTGAGCCCGACATGACCCCTGCACAGCTCTCCTCACAGTGGTGGCGGTAACAAATGCTTGGGCGCGGGCCTACACTGTACGAATGCCCAGGGGCCGGAGCACCCACTGATCCCTGCTGCCGTGGCTGACAGAAGTATGGGTCACAGTCCGAGGTAAGCCCAACATGGCTGACGGAAATACAGGTCACAGTCCAGTAGATCTAATCTGACCAAGTAAGGGTGCAAGGGTCTGTCCTGTTCCCAGTCACTCTTTTGTGGTGCATGTGCTGTACTCATGGACATGGTACGTACGGCGTCTTGCTCTCTGGTAGTCACCGGGCTTACACTGCATGTCTCTTTCTCTTTGGACCCCGCTGCTGACGGCGGGCGACGACGGACACTGGTTTGCACTCTGCTGGTGCTCCCAGGACGGAGCCCAACTCTCTCTGGCTGCTGCACCGCTGGCTCGGCTCTACTCAGTGTGCACGGCTCTGCTCTGCACGGCTCTGCAGCGGTTCCTCTCTCTTGCTCACTGCTGAGCACACTGCTTCCCTCAGCGCAGCAGTCCTTGGCCTTCTGGTCTGCTGCAGCACAACCTATCACAGCGCCAATCCTCTGTGTGGGTCGGGGAGCGGAGCGCACCGCTCACCTGCCTGCGAGTTGTCCTCCATTCGCGCCAAACTGGTCTGCCCCACGCACTTTTTCCCTCTCTTTTTCCGCCCCCCTCTGACAGCAGGAAGCTCTGCCTCGCTAAGGCTTCCCCCAGGCAACAGGGGAAGGTCAGCCTCACTCAAACTTCCCCCCCGGGAACAGTGGATGCAGCCTCTCAAGTTCCGGACCCGGCACGCAGGTACCCTCTGCCTCTTTGTACCCCCTACAGCTACATGAACTGGTAACCAACCATTATGTGTAAAAGCACAGACTCAGAGGGCTATTAAATGCATGAAGGTTGTGAGCTTAGGCCTTTTAGAGATCATTTCATCTTCAACTTGCTTAACTCTTCACAATAACAGCATTATGATCAGGGGTGCCCAAACTTTTACATGCTGTTGTACTGTATTCGATTTTGAAAGGATGATTACCATATATACTTGTGTATAAGCTGAGTTTTTGAGCACATTTTTTTGTGCTGAAAACGCCCCCCTCAGCTTATACTCAAGTCAATTGTCCCAGAAGGTCGGCGGGGGATGGGGAGCGGCGGGTGACAGAGACAGGAGCCGGCAGCTGTAGCTAAAGCCTGTGCTGCTGCTAAAGATAAATTAATTTTCATTTCTCTTATAGCGCGCATAGTGACAGCCGCAGCCACCGGCTTCCAGAAGACATCATACTCACCCTCCAGCGCGCCCTCGCAGCATCTCGTTGGTTCCGGTGCCGACAGCTCTTCCTGTGCCAAGTGATCACGTGGTCCTGCTCATTAAGGTAATGAATATGCACAGCTCTCCACCCCCATAGGAACCAATGAGATGCTGTGAGGGCACCGAGACCAAAGAGATGCTGTGAAGGCATGCTAAAGGGTGAGTAGGATGTTTTGGTTTTTTAATAGGAAACATTCATACAAGGATAGGGGATAAGGAGCCACGCATACCAGGACTGGACGGGGGAGCCACGCATACTAGGACAGGACGGAGGAGTCACGCATACCAGGACAAGACAGGGGAGCCATTCATATTAGGACAGGATGGGGAACCACTCATACCAGGACAGGACGGGGGAGCCACGCATACCAGGACAGTATGGGGAACCACACATACAAGGACAGTGTCATGTGTGCATCGCCACGAAGATCGTCGCGGTTGCACATTCTGACTTCTCACAGCTGAGTTGCTGTTTCTTTGTGTTTGGCAGTGAGGGAGTTAATTCTGTCTGTGCTCAGTTCTGGGACTGGGTGCAGTTTCTCCCGGCTGCAATTGATTATTTGTTGATTGGTTTCCTTTAAATCCCTGGTTGTCTGCTTTGGGAGTTGCCAGTGAAATTCTTCATGCAGACCACAGATAGGATTGTATCTGTATAGACTTAAGTTAAAGAGCTCCTTAGTTGATTTAAGCTCACCTTGCTTAGAGTTTTATATCCCAGACCATTTATGTTCCTTTGGTGTTTGAGTGTGTGTGCAAGTCTGTGTTTTCTCCAGTCTGTCTTATATGTCTTATCTGTGTATTTAGCAGAGATCAGCCCATATCCCTTTGGTGGTAATCAGGATCCTTCTTAGGACTGATTACAGGGTTCAGGGACTGATAGGAGACAGGGTTAGGCTGGAGACTTGGACCTCTGAACCATTATCAGTACCTCCAAGGTGAGGGATTAGTTAGGACCCCAGTTTAGGGTCAGGTTAGACCCCGGTCCTCCTCTTTCCTGTGACAGTGTATCAAGTCCTCAAGATTAACCCTGAGTTCAACGGATATCATGTCAGGTAAATCTATTCTATATTTACATGCTGATGTTGCTAATCTATATGTTGTATAGAGTGTTGTTCTTTTAAGAATAGTTTACTGACATCGTACACATATCATAAGACAGCGTGACAGACAGAATGGGGAGCCACGCATACCAGGACAGAACGGGGGAGCCATGCATACCAGGACAGGATGGGGGAGCCATGCATACCAGGACAGGATGGGGAGCCACGCATACCAGGGCAGGATGGGGGGCCACACATACCAGGACAGGGATTAGTGGATAATGCATACCCAGCTTATACTCAAGTCAATAAGCTTATCCAGTTTTCCGTGGCAAAATTAGGTGCCTTGGCTTATACTCGGGTCAGCTTATACTCGAGTATACACAGTACTAAATATGTAAACTGAGCCTTAGCCGGACAAAAAAGTTGTGTCTGCGAAACTTTTTTTCCTGTTAAGATAACTGATTGCTTCTAGATCCATATCAAACAGATGATTACTCTCATTTTCCTGGATGCAAACCCTAATTCTTATGTTCGGTGGTTGGCTTCTCTTTCCGCTGAGCCACAGGAGACACACTTTTTCTCTGGGTGTTTGGGTTCTGCTGTTCTGGCTGCAGTCTGTCTAGCTTATTACAGGTGTTTTCATTTCTCTTCCTATCACCTGTTGGATGCAGCTTTATAATCTGTCCTGGTGTTTCCTGCTGGTGATAGATTCATTTAGATGCTCTGGCATTCTATTGATGTTTGGAGCTAGTCTGTGAGCTTTCAGGTAAGGATTTTCACTTCCCTGGTTTTTTGCTATACTTTCCACCTATCTTTAGTAGGTAGATTGCATATTTGTTAACAGTACTTGCTTTATTCTTTGTTTGTTATTTTGTTATTTACTTTACTCACTGTAACATCTTTCCTTTGTTCAGCACACTTCTCCTCTTGTAGTTAATTCACACTTTGCTCTGCCCTCCAGTTCTTTAGGAGGAGCGTGAAGCAACTCGACGGCCTTTTAGGCAGTTTAGATCCAAGTTGCCATCCCCTAGTCTGTGGTTAGGGCTATCACTGCACCCGCAAGCAGCAGTAGTGACTGCGGAGTCAGGATATCTAGTCTGTACAGGAACCGGCAGGGTCAGTTACAGTTTTTTGTGTATAACCTAAAGATCCTCGTTTTCAGCTGTACATCATCCTGTGTAAACAGGACTCATGCTGCAAAAAACAGAGGCAGATTATGCGCACTGAACGATTTATTACAGGTTGCTCATTGCACATTGTTTACTACGGTCTGCTACTATAGACAGGCTATTAAACAGCTGCTGACTGGCAAATGTGTATGATTGGCATTCATTTAGTGACGCCACGCAGTCCGCATAAGTGGAAAGTCAAGGAAATGACAAAGGGTATGATAGAAATGGTTATATCAAAGATAAGGTTTTACGCAGTGGCGTCTTACAATAAAAATCTGTATCTGTAGAAAAAAAGAGGTTTGTCGAAATGTGGCTGTCGGCTTCAAAGATTCTGATCACAATGTAATGAAGAACCTTGTGTTCAGTTTTGTTCATTTTTGCTTGTTTCTTCGCAATAAATCTATATGTAATATTTTGATGCGCAGTCTATGTCTTTCTTTTCTAAAGATATAGCAAAATGCAGTCAAATCACGTGTTACGAACTTACGACTCTTTCAATGCGATCCAAGATGTTGCTGGTTTACTAGCAGAGATCTTCCAGTGAAACCCAGAGTTGAGCATCCAGATCATTTTTATCATTGCCTCTTGTTAATCTGTCCAAAGGACAGCTTGAACTTATTTTACAACTACTATTCATAAAATACTGCTTAGGAGAATATTTCATACTTTTTTAACCACTAATATTCAGTATCTATTTATTTATGAGTGATTTACTATTTGATACAAATACTCAATATGGTTCATAGATTAAACGTTACATAAATGCAATCATAAATCAGTTTGTTATAGAACTTTCTGCGACTCCCATTTATCTGCCTGGGGCTTTGATACTAGCGCATGGCGGCCCAGCCATGCCACCCTTTTATAGTAGCAACTGCAGGACCTACCAGAAAAGGACCAATGCAAAATCATTCCAGAACACATGTAGATTCAGGACCTTCCTGGCGGACCAATGGGAGTCGCTGCTGTAACCGAGCATGTGACCCCTGATCTCCAATGGGAGATCTTGCCCTGGGCATGCTCAGATGGAGAAAGCAGGGACTTAGTTCCCGAACTGCCTGCTCCAGCACTGGTTATAATAGAGGAACCAGGAAAGACTGCAACAAGCCTCTGCACAGTGTTAAACTGGGCGAGACGCTGGGACTGACGTCTCTGCTGAGCAGGCTCCACTGCGGCTGGAGATGGATGGGGGACCGCAGCGGGACTGGCTCGAGATTCCCCTTGTGCAGCAGTGGGAACTCGATCCCTAACAACGTAAGTAACACTGGCAGCTTTGGTGAATCTCTGAGTACAGATTACCATAAAAAGCATTAATAAGTTCATGGAAAAAGTAACAGCAAGGCTTAGAATTTTTAAGGCAATAATCCCTGATTAGATATCTGTCATATGTTATACCTACTGCAACACCTCACTGTAGATGAACTGCAGGTAAGAGAGGTATTATGGTAGAATATAGAAGGGATTTTGAACCGGCTCTGAAAGGTTTTTCTTGTACATGGCAGCAACAAAGTACAGATTACCGTAAAAACCATGAATCGGTCAATGAGTCCAAGGACAAAAGCAGCATCAGCAAGGCATAGAATTTATAAGGCAATAATCCCTGACTAGATGCCTGTCATATGCTATACATACTGCAAAACCTCAAGGTAGATGAATTGCAGATAAGAGTGCTAGTATTGTAACAGAATAGAATCTATTTGAATTAGCTCTGAAAAAAGCGATTAGTTTAATGTAGCAGCATCAAGGATTTGTATTTCATCAAACATGATGGGGAATCTACGCCTGATATTGAGGTCACCAGGATCTTCTGTAATTACTGTACAAACTCTTCTGCGAAATCCTGTATGCAGTGTGAGAACTGCCTATGTGACAACCACCTGATAGGCCACACTGGATCATATACTAATAGAACCCATTGGATCTTTTGGATTCAAACTTTTTTTCAGCAATTAGAAGGTGGATCCACAGAAAAACATTTTTTCCCATTACTAAGGAGTGGGTCTTCTACACTAGTAAAGCTTCTGCACTAAGTACAAGGAATGCTAAAAATTGAGAATGAGGCACTCCAATACCCATTTGAAGCGACGTATTGGAGGGCCTCATAAAACATTTTTTCTCATTATTAAGGAAAAAATGTCCAGAGAAGATTAATTTAAAAAAAGTGACAGAATTTATCAAAGAACATGCTTTAATTTTAATTATGTACTTTATCTCTATCCTCCTGTGT
>VIAB01051659.1:2064-15205 GCA_009801035.1 Oophaga pumilio | reverse complement strand
CATACAAATGAATCCCGATAATGTAGACAATGTTGTTCAGGCATGTGCCATTCTGCATAATTTTTTATTGTGAGTCGTTAATGCTAGAAGAGGGTCAAGAGGCATCACCCATGTCAAGTTTATTGGATCCTGCAGCACAACTAACAACTTCAGTAATACAGTAATATGTCAGAGGGGCAAATTTGCAAACTATTTTACTTCTGAACAAGGACGTGTTTTGTTTAGTTTTGTTGTTTAACAAGGGTGTTTATTTTTGTTTTTCATTAAACCAGCTTTAGGTGCTAACTTTAATTTTACATTTTAGAGTTCTTGTATTGCTTGGAAACAATGATTATAAAATATTTTGTTTTTGTTAAAAGTAACCAATTAAATAGAAAATAGGATTTTGAAAGATACAAAAGTTTAATTCTACAGGCTATGATGGTCACTAGATGCTTAATCAGGTCCTCAATACTGTCTGACATTGTCTCCTAACTTATGGTCGCCTGTACCGAGGACATCCGGTTTGTCCACAGCCACTACTCATGTTCCTGGAATGTTGTTCACATTTGAAACACCACTTGTCTTAGATCAGCTCACTCAGCAGTACACGGAGATAGAAACGGGAACACTGTCTCCTTAAATCTTCTGTTGGTTTATTATAGAGACGGCATAAACCAACATGAAGTGAAAAATAAATACAACCCTTTGGGCAAAACAGGACAAACAAAACAAACTGGTGTATCACAATCCATACATATGCAGGGCTTTGTGCCCACTCTGGAGAATTTAGTATCCACAGGTTGAGTTTTTCCTCCTCAGTACACAAATCGCTGAGGTTCCTCTCACCAGCCCTACTGGAACACTGCCTCTGGATGCAAACTATTGAAGCCCCATACCACACCTTGGGGTGAAGATAAGGTGGACAACCTCCCACCTGCTCTATGGTTGTCCACAATAACCCAGCCCTTAACCAAATTGGCTAGTTAACCCCTCACAACATTTAATGTGCTGGAGGAAAACTTCTGGGTTTTACATCACTGAAGCCATTGGCTCCAGCGAAATACACTGCTCAAAAAAATAAAGGGAACACAAATAACATATCCTAGATCTAAATATATGAAATATTCTCATTGAATACTTTGTTGTGTACAAAGTTGAATGTGCTGTCAACATAATCACACAAAAATCATTAATGGAAATCAAATTTTTGAACCAATGGAGGCCTGGATTTGGAGATACCCCCAAAATGAAAGTGGAAACAAGTCTAAATGAAAATCAAGTCAAAATTAAAGTGGAAACAAGTCAAAATGATGCTCAGTATTGTGTGTGGTTTCCACGTGCTTGTATGACCTCCCTACAACGCCTGGGCATGCTCCTGATGAGACTGCGGATGGTCTCCTGAGGGATCTCCTAACAGACCTGTACAAAAGCATCCGTCATCTCCTGGACAGTCTGTGGTGCAACGTAACGTTGGTGGTTGGAGCGAGACATGCTGTCCCAGATGTGCTCAATCGGATTCATGTCTGGGGAACAGGCAGGCCAGTCCATAGCTTTCAATACCCTCATCTTGCAGGTACTGCTGACACACTCCAGCCACATGAGGTCTGGCATTGTACTGCATTAGGAGGAACCCAAGGCCAACGGCACCAGCATATGGTCTCACAAGGGGTCTGAGGATCTCATCTCGGTACCTAATGGCATTCAGGCTACCTCTAGTGAGCACATGGAGGGCTGTGTGGCCCTCCAAAGAAATGCCACCCCACACCATTACTGACCCACTGCCAAACCGGTCATGCTGAAGGATGTTTCAGGCAGCAGGTCGCTCTCCACGGCGTCTCCAGACTCTGTCACATTTGCTGAGTGTGAACCTGCTGTCTGCAACCTCCTTCAGCATGACCGGTTTGAGAGTGGGTCAGTAATGGTGTTGGGTAGCATTTCTTTGGAGGGTCACACAGCCCTCCATGTGCTCACCAGAGGTAGCCTGACTGCTATTAGGTACCGAGATGAGATCCTCAGACCCCTTGTGAGACCATATGCTGGTGCGGTTGGCCCTGGGTTCCTCCTAATGCAGGACAATACCAGACCTCATGTGGCTGGAGTGTGTCAGCAATTTCTGCAAGATGAAGGCATTGAAGCTATGGACTGGCCTGCCCGTTCCCCAGACCTGAATCCGATTGAGCACATCTGGGACAGCATGTCTCGCTCCATCCACCAACGTCACGTTGCACCACAGACTGTCCAGGAGTTGATGGATGCTTTAGTCCTGGTCTGGGAGGAGATCCCTCAGGAGAACATCCGCAACCTCATCAGGAGCATGCCCAGGTGTTGTAGGGAGGTCATACAGGCACGTGGATACCACACACAATACTGAGCATGGCCAAAAGTGTTTGCACCCTTGAAATTGTTGCAGAAAAATAAATATTTCTCCCAGAAAATTATTGCAATTACACTTTTTTATACAGATGTTTACTTCCTTTCTGTATATTGGAACAACACAAAAAAAGAGAAAAAAAGACAAATTAGACATAATTACACACAAAACCTCCAAAATGAGACAGACAAAATTATAGGCACCCTCAACTTAATATTTGGTTGCACATCCTTTTGGACTGAATAACTGAAATCAATCACATCCTATAACATCAGCAAGCTTCTTAGGCCTGTTTCACACATCAGGTTTTGTCCGTCAGGCACAATCCAGCCAAGAAGTAAAAAGACTGATCCGGCTTTCGTTGGTCCGACTCCCATAGCCTTGTATTGTATGACCAAGCCTGACGCGCTGCTTCAGGCGCTGTCCGTTCTTTCTGGCGGAAAAAAAAAACGTTACAGGATGCGTCCTGTCTGGCCGCCGGAATTCAAATCTATGACGGATCCGGCAAAAAACGGACGAAGCGGAAGGACATGAGGCGCGATCCGGCGCTAATGCATGTCAATGAGAAAAAAACAAATCCGGCGGTTAAAAAAAAGCCAGATCGCGCCTGACGGCAAAAAACTGATGTGTGAAAGAGGCCTTACATGTCATAACTGGAAGTTTGGACCACTCTTCTTTACAAATTGTTCCAGGTCTAGATTGCATAGATTGTGGGCAATCAAAATGCAATCTGTGCAAACATACGATCAGGACGTCCCAGTTCTCTTCATGTAGTTCCCCCACCTCTTATAACATCAATTCCTTTATAAATTGTAACACTACCCATGTTATTTATTTGGCTAAATGGGTATTTGCACTGTTCAATATGTGGGGTACACTACACGGAAACTTAAAGTGAGAATTTGGGAGCACATACATGATGCTAAATTCAATCCTTTGAAAATGAAGCGCTCCATATCGGGCATATCCAGACATTTTCTGGAAAAACACCAGGGTGACGTTTCTTGACTCAGATAAGAGGAGTAGAGTAAGTCTGCTGTATACATTTCTATGAAAACAGCACTGTATACGTCAGTAAAGCTTCTTCTAAGTAAGAAGACATATTAGGATACATTAAGACGTTATGTGAACATTGCCTAATTCTGGCATGTAAAAAACGTGAATCAGACATGAACTCCATGAAAAGATGAAATATCAGATGAAACCGAACGTGTACATTATAAAAATACTTTTTCAGCCCTTTCTTAACACTTTTGTTTTACACATTTTCAGTTATAAAAGAATATTGATTCCTATCGCTGCCCTTGCTAACTGAAATCACAAAAACATTACATTGATCTTTACTTAGTATTTTAATAATGCCGATATTATTAGACTTTCTTGGCAATCTCAGACAAACCTAGTTCCTCATTTAGTGTAGTTAAACCTTATCAAAATAACATGCTTTGCGTACGTCAACCAACCAAACCATTGATTAAGCCAAATTTGACTGGAGTGTCAGCTTGTAGATCTTTGCTACAACTAATGGAGAAGAGTTCATAGCACCCATACAGATTAGATGACCAACCTATCAATGCAACAGACTTTTTCTAATATACAGTATATGAGTCTGTATGTATAGCTAAGCAGTGCAATCATGGAGATGGATTTCTTTAATGGAGATTCTCCGGCAGAAAAAAAAGCTATCGTACTTAAAGGGAATCTGTCAGTAGGTTTTGCTAAATGATCTGAGGACAGCATGAGGTAGAGGTTAAAACACAGAATTCAGTGATATGTCACTTATCAAGCTGTGTCATGTTATTCACTTACAGTGAAGGTTTTATCACTATGATATTACTGCTTAGACTAGCTGGTGCACGCTTGCTAGTCCAACTCTGCAACCTCCTGTGATAAACAGCTCACTGTTAACAGACTATGTACATAGGGAGCCAGGTGTTTGCGGGTACAGCTTTCTCAGCTCTGCTCCATGCTGCATCTATGAACTCTGTGTCAGAACCGCTGCTCTCAGTAAAGTAACTGATACATTGTTGGATTCAGAATCTCCTTGCCTGCATCACCCTGCTCTCAGATGATGTAGCAAAAACCTGCTGACAAATTCCCTTTAACAATATCTAGTCAATACAAATGTACTGCAGGATTCCGAAGGCACCCATGATAAAAGACAAAGGGAGCACAGGTGCAAAAAATGATGGGCAACTAGTCAAATATTTAGAATTGAGAGTCCTCAGTGGTTGATACCTTTTAATGGCTAACTGAAAAGATGATGACAAATTGCAAGCTTTCGAGACTACTCAGGTCTCTTCATCAGGCAAAGACTAAAACAAAAACTGAAGAATCACATATTTATACACAACACAGCACAGAAATAATGCAATAGGTAAGACAAGTGATGTGAAGCAGAACTGTCATTATGGGAGAGGGATGAACATAAATATTGGAACAGTTCATAGATAAGGAGTGTGAAAGTTTTATTGCCCTCTGATTGGGGTCTGGTATTGTGTTTTGATGCCCCCAGGTCAGAGAAGCAGATTCCTTAATTGATGTACAAGGACATAAATCCATTGGAAACATTCATTCCAGCACTAAGAGTGTCAAAGGTCATCATGAGTTTATATTCCCAAATCTTTCTATCTCTCTCAGATTTAAAGTTAGATTTTAATACAAGTAATTTCATGTCCATCATGCTATGACCGGGGATACAAAAGTGTTTGGCCACAGGTAGATCCCTTCTTTTTTCTCTTATTGTGTGGCGATGGGAATTCATCCTTGTTCTTAGCTTTAGCCCTGTCTCCCCCACATACAGACCCCCAGTTGGACATTTTGTACAAATAATTAGGTGCACCACATTAGATGTGATGCTGCTGAAAGTACCTGGAATCTTGTAGTCCTGATGGGAGTTGGGGATCTTTATCTTGTCCGTGATCATTATAGATGCACAGGTTTTACATTTTTTCTTGTTGCAAGGAAAGGTTCCTACAGCTGTTGAGGAGGACAGGGAGCTTCTGACAATGATGCTTCTTAGATTTGGGGGCTGCCTAAAACACAGTAGTGGGGGGTCTGGAAATATGGATTGTAATCGGGCATCTTTTTGTAGTAAAGGTTGTAATTTCTGTGCAGCTCCCCTTAGCACCTCCAGATTTGGATTGTAGGTGACCACTAGAGGGACCCGGTTATTTTCATCTTTAGTTTTGTACTGTAGCAGGTGATTCCTTGATATTCTTGTAGCTCTTGTATTTTGGTTTTCAATTGTTCTTGGATGGTAGCCCTGGTTCAAAAAGGTCTTTCTGAGGCGACCAAGGTATTCATCTCTATCCATGGGGTTGGAACATATACAATTGTATCTGATGGCTTGGCTGTAGACAATAGAGTTTTTTATGTGTTTTGGATGGAAACTGTCCCATTTAAGGTATGTCGGACGGTCGATTGGCTTCTGATACAGGGATGTCTCTATTTCATTGTTCTTTAGCTTAATGGTGGTGTCTAAAAAGTTAATTTCAGTGCTGGAGTAGTTGAGTGTTAAGTTAATGGTGGGATGAAATTGATTAAACTGTTCGTGGAACGTCTTTAGCTGTTGCTCAGACTCCGTCCAGATGATTAAAATGTCATCAATGTAGCGGTAGTAGGCCAGAGGCCTGATGGGACATGAGGACAGAAAGTCGCTTTCAAGCTTGGCCATGAAAAGATTTGCATATTGTGGAGCCATTTTACTTCCCATAGCTGTGCCAGTCTCTTGAAGATAGATCTTGTCATCAAATTCAAAGTAATTGTGGGTGAGGATGAATTTTGTGAGTATCCTCATGGAATCAGCATCATTCCCGGTGTTTTCCATGAAGACTTTGCAGGCATTTAATCCATCCTGGTGTGGGATATTAGAGTACAAAGATTCCACATCCATGGTGGCCAGGATGGTTCCTTTTATGTCCTTGTACATCAATTAAGGCATCTGCTTCTCTGACCTGGGGGCATCAAAACACAATACCAGACCCCAATCAGAGGGCAATAAAACTTTCACACTCCTTATCTATGAACTGTTCCAATATTTATGTTCATCCCTCTCCCATAATGACAGTTCTGCTTCACATCACTTGTCTTACCTATTGCATTATTTTTGTGCTGTGTTGTGTGTAAAGTATGTGATTCTTCAGTTTTTGCTTTAGTCTTTGCCTGATGAAGAGACCTGAGTAGTCTCGAAAGCTTGCAATTTGTTATCATCTTTTCAGTTAGCCATTAAAAGGTATCAACCACTGAGGACTCTCAGTTCTAAATATTTTTCTATCTACTGGCTAACACGGTACGAAGATACACATCTTTCCTAGAGCAACTAGTCAAACACTTATCATCCATAAGGGGATGGTTGCACATGAGAGAGGCTCAAACAGTGCCTTGAAAAAGAATTCATACCCTGTGAACTTTTCCCCATTTTTTCACATTAGACCCACAAACTTATAGTGGGGGGGAAATAAGTATTTGATCCCTTGCTGATTTTGTAAGTATGGCAACATGACAAAGACATGAACAGTCTATAATTTTAAGTGTAGGTTAATTTTAACATTGAGAGAGAGAATATCAAAAATAAATTGTTTAAATTATTTTGCAGTGAAAAATAATTTTTTGATCCCTCTGGCAAACAAGGCTTAATATATGGTGGCAAAACTCTTGTTGGCAAGCACAGCAGTCAGACGTTTTTTGTAGGTGATGATGAGGTTTATGCACATGTCAGGAGGAATTTTGGTCCACTCCTCTTTGCAGATCATCTCTAAATCATTAAGATTTTGAGGCTGTCACTTGGCAACTCGGAGCTTCAACTCCCTCCATAAGTTTTCTATGGAATTAAGGTCTGGAGACTGGCTAGACAACTCCATGACTTTTTTTTTTTTAGCCACTCCTCTGTTGCATTTGATGTATGTTTTGGGTCATTGTCTTGCTGGAAGACCCAGCCACGACCCATTTTTAATGCCCTGGCGGAGGGAAGGAGGTTGTCACTCAGGATTTTACGGCGTATGGCTCCACCCATTCTCTCATTGATGCGATGAAGTAGTCCTGTGCCCTTAGCAGAGAAATACCCTCAGAACATGTTTCCACCTCCATGCTTGACAGTGGGGACTGTGTTCTTTGGGTCATAGGCAGCATTTCTCTTCCTCCAAACACGGCTCAATTTTTGCTTCATCTGACCACAGCACCTTCTCCTAATCACTCACAGAATCATCCAGGTGTTCATTGGCAAACTTCAGTCGGGCCTGCACATGTGCCTTCTTGAGCAGGGGGACTTTGCGGGCTCTGAAGGATTTTAAACCTCTACGGCGTAATGTGCTAGAAATGGTTTTCTTGGTGACTGTGGTCCCAGCTGCCTTGAGATCATTAACAAGTCCCCCATGTAGTTTTAGGCTGATCTCTCACCTTCCTCATGAACAAGGATAACTCACAATGTGAGATTTTGCATGGTGCCCCAGATCAATGTCGATTGACAGTCATTTTGTATTTCTTCCGTTTTCTTACTTTTGCACCAGTTGTCTCCTTCTCATCCAGCGTTTTACGTATGGTTTTGTAGCCCATTCCAGCTTTGTGCAGGTCTATGATCTTGTCCGTAACATCATTAGAAAGCTCTTTGGTCTTGCCCATCTTGTAGAGGTTAGAGTCTGACTGATTAATTGAGTCTGTGGACAGGAGTCTTTTATAAAGGTGACCAAGTAAGACAGCTGTCTTTAATGCAGGTAACCAGCTGATTAGGAGCATTTAACTGGTCTGTAGGAGCCAGAAATCTTAATGGTTGGTAGGGGATCAAATACTTATTTCTCACTTCAAAATGCGAAAAAATTATACAATGTAATTTTCTAAATTTTATTTTTGATATTCTATCTCTCAATGTTAAAATTAACCTACTCTTAAAATTAAAGACTGTTCATGTCTTTGTCAGTGGCCATACTTACAAAATCAGCAAGGGATCAAATACTTATTTTCCTCACTGTAAATGAATTTTATTTGGATTTTATGTGATATACCAACATAAAGTGGCAAGTATTTGTAAAAATGATACATGGTTTTCTAAATATTCTAAGAATATATATTTGAAAATTGTAATGTGCATTTGTATACAGCCCCATATAGTTTGATAATTTGTAGGACCACCTTTCTCTGCAATTACTGCTGCAAGTCTTTTGGGGTATGTCTCTACCAGATTTTCACATCTAGATGCTGAATTTTTTGCCCATTCTTCTTTTTAAACTAGCTCTAGCTCAGCGAGTTTGGATGGAGAGCATTTGTGAACAACAATTTTGAAGTCTTAGAATCATAGAATGTTAACGTTCGAAACTAACTCAAGTGTCATCGTGTCCAACCCCCTGCTCAATGCAGCGATTCTCAATGGGATTTAGGTATTGATTGTGATTGGGCCATTCAAACACATGACTCTGCTTTGGTCTAAACCTTTCCATTGAAGCTCTGGCAGTATGTTTAAGGTTGATGTACTGCTGAAAAGTAAACCTATGCAACGGTCTCAAGTCTTTTGCAGTTTCTAACAGGTTTTCTTCCAGGTTTTACCCTGGTTTTGGTTCCATCCATCTTCCCAACAGCTCTGATCGCTTTCACCACCATGTTTGACAGTAGTGATGGTGTTTTCAGGGTGATGTTTTCTGCCATACATAGTTTTGCTTTCTGCCCCAAAAAGTTCTACTTTGGTATTATCTGAACAGAACACCTTCTTCCGCATGGTAGTTGGACTCCCCTACATGACTTTTTGCAAACTGAAAATGGAACTTCTTATGGATTGCGTTCAAACATAGCTTTCTTCTTCTAACTCTTCCATAAAGGCCAGGTTTGAGGAATAATTTGTGGAGTAGAACTACAGTAATAGTTGTCCTGTGCATAGATTTGCTTATCTGAGCTGTGGATCTCTGCATCTCCTCCAGTGTAACCATGGGTCTCTTGGCGGCTTCTGTTACTAGTGCTCTCCTTGCTTGGGATGTAAATTTAGATGGATGGCCATGTCTTGGTAGGTTTGCAGTTGTGCCATACTTCTTCCATTTTTGAATGATGGATTGAACAGTACTCCGTGACTCCGTGAGATGTTCAGAGCTTGTGTTTTTTTTGTTTTTTTTATAGCTTAACCCTGCTTTACTCTTGTCCACAACTTTATCCCTGACCTCTCTGGTGTGTGCCTTGGTTTTCATTATGAGATCATGTTTCATGTTGATCGTTTCATAGTAGTTTCTGTAGTTATACTGAAAATAAATTACACAGGTGGACTCAATTTACTAATTATGTCACTTCTGGAGGCAATTTGTCACTCAGGATTTTATTTTGGCTGGCATATAAAATTCAAATAAAATACATTTAAATTTGCTGATGTAACGTGAAAAAATATGCAAAAATGTCCAGGATATGAAAACTTTTTCAAGGTACTGTGTATGATGCCAGTCAGAAAGATATGTGTATTGCATCACCCCGCATGAATGATAAGTGTGTGTGAATGGTTGTTCATCAGTATTTTGCACTTGTATTGCCTCCGCCTCTTATCATTGGGGTCTGCTACATTATTCTTTGCTGCTTTTTTCTGTGATTTTTTTATTTTATGCTGTTTTCTGCATTAATAACACTATAAAGCTGTGCAGCCGCTGCACTGAGAGCCCCGCATCCGGGAGAAAATTAACTTTATTCCTACCAGCGATCTTGAACTTTCAGTCATAGAGGCATGACCGGCGCGGCTTCAGTTACCGATCAGTGAATTGTGAGCATCTGTAACTTCAGCCCGGAACTGACTGACAGGTGACTCTGTACTGATGCACTGTTGAGCCGGCTTTCACTCAGTGCCAGGATGCGAATACAGCCACGGTGTTATGCACATCAAATTCCATAAGGAGAATCTGCAGCACTTCAGTGGAAAAATTTAAAATAATTTTTCTCTATTTAATTAAATTAAAAATCAGCAACTATTTTCCCTTTTTATTAGTTTGCATCTAGGTTGACAATGATTCATAAAGAATCGAAACTTCACTGATTTTGTTACATAATGAAATAAAGGAGATTTGTTTGTAACATATTTACCTGAGTGCTGCAGCCCCTCTTTATACCACCTTTCTGTAAATGTCGGCATTATCTTTTTTACCAATTAGTATTACGTTGGCTCTGCTGTGGGATCAGACCAGGGACCAGCTAACCTCTGCTCTTCATATGCAATAATGAGCTTCAGGCATGCATAATTTTGTTGCTGGTTCACTAGTTGACTTCCCTTGGGTCTCTTCTGGTAGACACTAATCACTGCATATTGGGTAAGTCTCAAGGCCTGACATTTTATAGGTGCTCTTATCCAGTCATCACACTTTGGTCATTTGCCTACCCACTTCATTGGCTTTATTCTGTAAACTTTAATGTGCTAGATAACAAAAAGTATTTTTTAAACTTAATTGAGCATATGAAATGAAGTGACTTTCCACTCTGGATCCATTAAAAAAAAATTGTGTAGTTTTGTAAACACATAACATTTTTATTTTTGACACCATCTATTGCAGTAAACCTGCATTTTTTCAGTAGCTTCTTTGCTGTGTCCTTTCTATTCATGCTGGGTGGTGATATACGTAGGAAATAAGAGGTGAAATGGAGAATGCCCAGTAGATTTAACAAGCAGGAATGAGATTGGGAGAGGCAGGTTATAGGAGGAAGACAGAAGATCAGGTGGAGGGGTTAGTAACAGCCAACGCAATGCACTTGTGGGAGATTCTGCGGCTTCCGGCTCACCCCAAATCAACTGCTGCGCACCCACATAAGGGGGAGTGAGCAGACTGCAGAGAGGTGGGTGAAACAGCTGAAATGGATAAATATTACTTTGGAGAGTGGTGTTTTTTTACATTAATGTGGTTTACATTATGGTGTGTATTATTTCAGAGATTCACGGGACGACGCCATTTATCTAATCACTTATTATCATCTCCCGCCAGCACTCTCCTATTTATATATAATATTTTTAAGCAAATTTCCTTTTGAAATCTTTGTTACCTGTATTTACCCATAGAATTTATAATTTATTCATGTTTTTACTGAATTAAAAGGTTTTCTTTGTGTATTGCTTCTTTTATGTTTAGGTTAAACCGAACAATTTCGTTCACAACAAAACATTTTGTCTCAATACTTTTTGAATGTTAATGTTATATTTGCCGTTTTGATTTCTATACTTTTGAGGGCATAGTTCCAGTGTTTTTTAGTTGCTGTGGAGATTAAAAGAATTCACAGGGAACTGGCAGATGGCAATGGCCAACCTCTGACATGAGAGCAGGTGAGTGCTTTTCAAATGATTCTGTGACCGCAACACCCAGAGATCAATTTGTCACTCTTTCACAAAAGTCCAGAGGAGAAAACAATAAATGTCCTTGAATTTATGTGCTCATATTCGAGGTTTTTAGGTTCATACTGTTTATGATGAAACATGATTGTGATGTGCAAGGTAAGGTTATGAATATGTAAATATTTCTATCTTTTGTTTAATCTTGCATCAATGCTTTGTGCACCAGAGTAGTTTTCATCAAGTATAACTTGCTTTCTCTTAATCTTTTCTTTGAATTATGTTACTATGGCAAACTAAAGCTTTCAATTTTATATATCTAGAAATTAATGCTAAATGACTTTTTAACCCCTTAATGATGGAGATAATTTTGACCTTAACCCCTTAACGACCACCGATACACCTTTTAACAGCAGCAGTTAAGGGTACTTATTCCTCAGCTCTGCTTTTTAACAGCGCTGAGAAATAAGTGTATAGGCTCCCCCAGCGTCGGCAAATCTCCATGGCTACTGCGGGTAGCTGAGACCCCAGAGAAAATGATTCGGGTCGGTTTTTAATGTCCCCAGTCTTGCGGTCACCGTTATTCACCGTTAGGGTTCACAGAATAACGGTGATTGCAAAAAAAAGTCAGATTTTCCATTCATTTCTCTCTCCTCTGATATGATCTAGCATACCAGAGGAGAGAAAAAATGGGGTCCCCCGAGCCTCCCCGGTACCTCTGACAAAAATAGGAGATTTTTTCTATTGTTTCATTTTGATCACTATGATAGACCCTATCACAGTGATCAAAATAAAAAAATAGTAAATCAAACCCCTTTGTCACCCCCTTAGTTAGGTAAAATTAATAAAATAAATGTATTTTTTTCCATTTTTTGCAGTTAGGGTTGGGGTTAGAGCAAGCGTTAGGGTTGGGGCTAGGGTTAGCGATGGAGCTAGGGTTAGAGTTGGGGTTAGGGTTAGGGATGTGTTGGGGTTAAGGTTGTGTTGGGGTTAAGGTTGTGTTGGGGTTAGGGTTGTGTTGAGGTTACGGTTGGGGTTACGGTTGTGGTGTTGGGGTTAGGGTTGTGTTGGGGTTAGGGTTGTGTTGGGGTTAGGGTTGGGATTAGAGTTAGGGATGTGTTGGGGTTGTGCTTAGGGTTCGGATTAGGGTTAGGAGTGTGTTGGGATTAGGGTTAGGGCTGTGTTAGGGTTGGAATTATAATTGGGGGGTTTCCACTGTTTAGGTACATTAGGGGGTCTCCAAACACTACATGGCGCCCTCCATTTTTTTCAGCCAATTTTGCATTCAAAAAGTCAAACGGTGCTCCCTCCCTTCTGAGCATTGCCATGCGCTCAAACAATGGCTTTCCCCCACATACAGGATATCAGCATACTCAGGAGAGATTGCGTAACAAATTTTGTGTCCATTTTCTTCTTATACCCTTGTGAAAATAAAAAAGTTTGATTCCAAAGTAATTTTTTTTACTCTAGAGGATAGGAACTGCATTGCTGCCATAGAAAATGGGAGAAAAAAATTG
>VIAB01051654.1:0-11246 GCA_009801035.1 Oophaga pumilio | reverse complement strand
CTCAAATAATGCTAAGAAAACAAGTTCATAATCATTTAGAAATGGCAATACTAATGTTTTAACTCAGGAAGAGTTCAGAAATTAATTTTTTGTGGAATAACCATGATTTTTAATCACAGCCTTCATGCGTCTTGGCATGCTTTCCACCAGTCTTTCACACTGCTTTTGGGTGACCTTATGCCACTCCTGGTACAGTTCCTTGTTATGTAAATAAGTCTATTAGCCAAAAAAAAAAATTGGACCGAACTTGGATGACATCCGAGTGCAGTCTGATTTTCGCAGACTCACAGAATGGAGAAGGTGGAGAAACCTTCTTTTTATTCCTCTCCATGTCTGAGAAAAACTGATGCCATTCTGATCAGAGTCTGTAACTTTATTACGCCAGTTGCTGTTACCTCAATTCTGCTCATGATCTGCTGTGGTTCCAGTTCTTGTTCTCCTGCTACCATCAAGCTACTACGTTCTCCATTGTTTCTGGTCGGCCATCCTGCTGCGCCATCACCATCTGTCTGTGCTTCATTACAGCTGCTCATCTGAACAAGAAAAAAGAGGATTACATGAGAAGGAATGTAAGGAGTTGTTTTGTATGTTTTATTGAATATACTCAATATGTTGTCAAATTTTATAAATACATTTTAGTTTAATCAGATTTTATTGGTTATACATAACAAAACATAACATAAAAACAAATTTTCATTTGGGCCACGCAGGGCCTCATTGCATACAATAACCAGAGAATTATAATTATAATAACGCTCTTGTATATCCAAGTTGATCACAGTTGCATTTAAGGTCATTTATACACTATACTCTTTTCTCTGTATTATGTTAAAGATATATCAAGAAGAGAAAAAAAAACAAAAAAAAACAAACGGAAAACATACCACAACATTGGTGAATATCGCTACCTAAGAAGGACATATAAATTCTATTAGATATTAAAGTAGGAAGAAAGAGGAGTAGAAGAAGAAGATCATACAAGGGATAAGACAAACAAAGGGAGGACAGGGTGGAGAGGAGTAAGGGGGAGTGGTAGAAATTTTTACTCCATATTTTCCCTATTCAGAAGGATAAATAGTGGGGATCAAACAAGTATTTAGGAGGGGTGATCAAATCAATTATTTCTCAGTATTATGAAGTCTTTTCTTGTCAGGAAAATAAGGAAAAGAATTCGGGTGAGTTCCTAAAGGGAATCCAGGGTTGCCACAACCGAACAAAGTTTGTGCTGTCTCCTGTGGCTGCTGCTGAGAGATCTTCCATATGACAAATATATGAAATTTCGTCCTGCCATTTTGACATAGATGGAGTAACTGATGTCCGCCAGTGTCTGGGTATTATTGTAGGTGCTGCTGTGAGGCAGAATCTCAAAAGACTACATTTCTGTGTAGCTATAGGGCCTGGGAGCATACATAAGAGGGCAATCTGAGGCGAGGGAAGAGAGTCTCTCCCCTGAGATCTTACAATATGCGTCAAATACCCATCCCAAAAAGGTCTGATTTGGTCACAATCCCACCAGATGTGCAACACTGTGCCCTTCTCTGTTCCACAACGCCAACACACAACTCAGAGAAGATCACATGCAACTTTGTTGGGACCCGATACCATCTTGTCAAGATCTTGTAATTCCTCTCCTGAACGTACCCGGCCCCCGACATCTTGTGCGTAAACAAAAATGCTTTCTGTATAACCTCCTCCGAAAAGGTAGTATCCATTTCGGTTACCCATGCATGCACAAATCCGGGATTCACTGAATAGAGTGAATGGCTTAATAGTCTACATACAAGGGAAATCAAATGGGAGGGCGGTGAGCTCTGAAGGAATAGGTTCTCAAATGGTGTTGGTGATACTGGTAAGGAGTGCCGTCCCCTCTTCTTCCAAAGATTTATAAACGATTTCAACTGTTCGTATTCTAGCCAAGAAAGTTTTTCAGTAGGAACATTATTTTGAGGTTCTGAGAAGGGAGGAACATCAGGTCCCTTCAAAATATGACTAATGCGAATATCGTCACGACTACTCCAACAGAGAAATTTGTCCTTCATACAGGAAATTCAGGATTTAAGAAAATGGGGGTAAACGGACTGTATGGTCTTATCAAACCGCTTTTGTACTTAAAATGATCCCGTATCTGCAGGGCTGCTTTGAATAAGATCCCCTGGTTTGCTAATGATATTTTACTATTAGTTTCCATCCACGGAAGGCGCTGTAGGGGGATAGAAGAATACTCCTGTTCTATTATGACCCACTGTTTTGAATCTTTATGAAAATACCAGTCAAATAGACGTATTAGTACTGAGGCCTGGTGATACCTATTAAGATCCGGTAGACCCGTCCCCCCCCATCCTTAGATCGAGTAAGAGTCTGGAATTTGATTCTCGGTCTAGTACGCTTCCATACAAATCTAATCAGCGCTGACTTAAGAGTTCTGAAAAAGCTTGCCGGTGGGATAATAGGGACTGATAGAATTATATAGAGGAATCTGAGGAGGATATCCATTTTTAATGTATTTATGCGACCAAACCATGATAATGGTTTTCTATCATAGCTAGCAAAATCTTTAAGGGTTTTCTCTAGGAGTGTATGGTAGTTTAGAGAATGTAATTTACTAAGATTGGAAGGGATCTGAATACCTAAATATTTAATTGCATCTGATTGCCAGCAGAAGGGAAAGTTAGTTTTCGCACCCTGAATATCTGTTGATGAGAGGGAGATGTTTAATGCCTCAGTCTTAGAGTAGTTAACTTTGAAGTTACTTAGCAATCCAAATTGTTCAAATTCTTTCATTAAGGAAGGGAAAGTAATGAGGGGTTGTGATATGTATACTAAAAGATCGTCTGCATATAGAGAAGTTTTATACTGAATGTGGCCCACGGATATACTGTGCACACTGGGGTTGTTCCTAATTGCGATTGCCAAGTGCTCCATCACTATTACATATATATTAGGGGGGATAGAGGGCAACCTTGTCTTGTCCCGTTGTGAATTGCAAATGGATTAGAAAGAGTGCCCTTAGCTCTTACACGGGCAGATGGACGTGTGTATAATTCCATTATTTTATCAAGGAAACCCTGTCCGAGGACTATCTGTTTAAGAGCAGCCTTCATAAAACCCCAGTGTACACTATCGAATGCCTTCTCTGCATCCACTATAAATACATTTTACATTTATTTTCTATTTCTATTTTTCAAAAATTGTGATTATGTAAATAAGCACAACATATAACAACGCTAAATGGCAAAGAGGTCCCCAAATCAAACTGTTAGGGACCACATCAGCAAGTGCATAGTGTAAATCACTACCTTTTATAAAATGTGCAAATACGCTGCTGACTGCATATGTGTACAATTACCTAGCACAATATTATCAATGTACAGTATAACTGAAGTTAAGCTGACACTACTAGTATGGAAGATTCTGGAAAAATTATTGTCATGTCAAAATTTCAAAGTCCAGTATTGACTCTAGTTGGACAAATGAGTACTTTTGAAGGAAAAAAATAATCATTTATTCCATATTGATTAAAATATTACAGTAAGATCAAGGTAGGTCTTTGTAATCTGTAACTTTAGCCCCTCCTCAGTCATTATTTTTCAACAGGACAATGACCCCAAACACACCTCCAGGCTGTGTAAGGGCTATTTGACCAAGAAGGAGAGAGATGGGGTGCTACGCCAGATGACCTGGCCTCCATAGTCACCAGACCTGAACCCAATCGAGATGGTTTGGGGTGAGCTGGACCGCAGAGTGAAGGCAAAAGGGCCAACAAGTGCTAAGCATCTCTGGGAACTCCTTCAAGATTGTTGGAAGACCGTTTCCGGTGACTACCTCTTGAAGCTCATCAAGAGAATTCCAAGAGTGTGCAAAGCAGTAATCAAAGCAAAAGGTGGCTACTTTGAAGAACCTAGAATATAAGACATAATTTCAGTTGTTTCACACTTTTTTGTTAAGTATATAATTGTCACGGGTGTGTCACCACAAAGATCGTCGCGATTACACAATCTGACTTCGCGCAGCTGAGTTTTTGGTGCTTGGTGTTTTTTGGCAGTGAGGGAGTTAATTCTTTCTCTCTCTGTGCTAGACGAGGTCCGGCCTCGCCCAGCTGCAGTTAATTCTGCAGTAATGAGATTCCTTCAAATACCTGCCAGTCTGCTAGGAATGTGTCGGTGAAAGCATTCATGCAGACCAGCAGAGCGGATCGTGGTATTGTGAAGTCTGAAGTGAAGAGTACCTGGTGTGGTCTTTTTTCCCCTCCTCGCTTTATCATTTATCTCCGTACCCGTTGGTGTTCCCTCTGTTTTTGTGGTGTGAGTTTTGTATGCAAGGTGGATTTTAGTTTACCCCTTGTACTGTCTCGTTCGTCTATTACTGTGTTTAGGCATATACCTTCCAGTCCCCTGTGTTGTGATCGGGGTCCTTCTCAGGACTAGATTACTGAAGGTCAGGGATTTGCAGGAGATAGGGTTACACTGGCGGCCTGGACCTCTGTACCATCAACAGTACCTCCAGGTAGAGGGATTAGTCAGGACCCCAGCTTAGGGTCAGCATAGACCCCGGACCTCCTGTATGCAGTAACAGCGTGACAATAATTCCATATGTGTTAATTCATAGTTTTGATGCCTTCAGTGTGAATGTACAATTTTCATAGTCATGAAAATACAGAAAAATCTTTAAATGAGAAGTTGTGTCCAAACTTTTGGTCTGTACTGTACATCTACACACATTCCCTGGAGAATGGGAATGCTACTATTGCAATAGATAAGCTCCGTGATGAGCATTGTTGTCCTTGTAGCAAAAGAATCAGAATTTTAAAGGGAAACTCTCAACAGATTTCCCGTTATTAAACTGCTGTTCGGATCTTAATTAGGAAGTATATTATGAATTATCGATCCCATTCTCTGTGCCCCTGAATACCAGTATACAATACATCTAAAAAATGATCTTTATTCACTGCTTTGCTACATGGTACTCGGCACTATGCGGTCCAATAGCAGTGTATGGACCAACCTCGGCTCCTGCTTTGAGCTCACTGGTGATTGGTCCATACACACCTATCGGACACTTGCTGAGGTAAGCCGAAACTCCAGCCCAAATCTCTCCTGCATCCCCTGTCGCTCTACTGTGTATGCCTTAGATCATGGATTGCCTAGGAACTGGCTACTGTCAGAAAGGAGCATAGTCTCAGTGCAAGGCATAGGGTAAAGAGATAACACAGCTGGAAATGCCATGGCACTCACCATGCTAATAGGACACTTGGTTGTGAAGTATTCATATATTTGCACATCAAGTGTGGAAATAATGGAGCAAGTTGTGGGAAAAAATGGGCACCAACAGAGAAAAAAGGTTCTACAAATATAAGCAGTAATTTACTTATGGTGGCAGTTGAACTTTTATACGGACAGATCTTAATACTGCTTGCTTGGCTTATGATATTGATGATTATTTGTATTGGATAAACTGTTAATATCAGATTGATGGGGTCCTATGACCAATATCCCAACCGATCAGCAGTTCCATTCTACTGTCCCCTGAAAACAGTGTACACAGCTGGTACAGCTACAGCTACTACAGAACGTATGTTAAAAATCTCCCAAGCTTTTAACTGACCCATTTATCTAGTTAGGTGAGATTTGTCCACAATTCAAAAAAGAGTAGGACTTGTCTTCATCTTTTTTTGCAGACCAGCATTCAGCAACAACAAAAAATAGCAAGACAGCAAAATAGCAAGACTTGTAAAAAGCACAATAAAATAGAATATGTCAGTGTGCTGAATAATAAATTTGGGCCAATATTTCTCTATTGCCTATGGGAGGTAATTTCTTACCAGAACTGAAGTTCAATCACCAAAGGTAACCCATGTATTTATTTTTAGTGTTTACCTAGTTTGAATATTAATTTACTGAAATAAATAGTGATGATCTTGTGTCACCTAACATCATGAGTAACATAGTTCCTATTGAAGATGGGTGGAGTCAGGGTGTCTGCTGTGAATTAAGAAGCGTGACTCACTGTCTGGATATAAGATTTGGATAGTAATTTGTAGAATTAGGTTGGCTAGAGAAATTAAAAGGATTCATAAACAGAAATATAATTTGTGCTTTGTATGCCACAGATGGTTTGATGTGAAACTATTACTTGAATATTTTACTTTTATTGATCAGTGCAGATGAACAATGTTATTTTTGGTTATGAAACATTAGTCACCACTGGCTGATAAGACAGCACATATGAATATGTTGTTTTGTATGGGCTGAACTATTAATATAGTTACTGTTTTACTTATTACTGACTTAACCTTTTCTGTGCAACTTGTCCCCAGTTATTACTGTTCACCCAGAAATTATAATACGTATTTACATACATTCCAAAAATGATGAGCTTTTTCAGAAACTGTCATTAAGTGAAAAAAAAGCCCAGAAAGTCCAGCATTTCACTGAGTAAAGGGTATGCCACACTAAACAACATCGCTAACGGGATCGCTAAAAAACGTCACTATTTAGCGATCCCGTTAGCGATGTTGTTGTGTGCGGCATCTACCAGCGACGTGGCCCCTGCTGTGATCTCGTTCATCACAGCGATCGTTCCGGACCATATTTTTATCGTCGGCGTCCCGCTGGCGTCCCGCTGGTATCGCTATATCGCTGAGTGTGGCACCTTTTTTTAGCAATTTAGCGGTACAAAAGTACCGCTAAAGTCGTTAAGGAGATCGCTAACCGCGATAGCGTCCTTAACGATATCGCTAAATGTGGCCGACACTAGCGATATAGAAACAATCCCGCTAGCGATCTCATTAGTATGCGACGCTAACGAGATCGCTAGCGGGATTGTGTAGTGTGGCAGTACCTTTACTTTTCTGTAATTAACACCTAGTCTCTGGCGTCGGCTGATGGAACAAATATGAACCCCATTTGCCACCGCCACAGGTCAAGTGGGAAGAGTCGGGCAAAGCGCCAGAATTGGCGCATGTAATCGATGAGCCTTTTCTGGGTGGCTGCGGGTTGCTATTTTTATGCTTTGGGGGCCAATATCCATGGCCCCTTACCAGCCTAAGAATACCAGCCGCCAGCTGTCTGCTTTAGCTTGGTTGGTTGTCAAAATGTCGTTTTTTTAAATTATTTATTTAAATAATTTATAAAACGGTGTGTGGACCCCTCTATTCTTGATAACCAACCTTGCTAAAGCTGACAGCTGAGAGTTGCAGCCCGCAAATGTCAGTTTTGCCTAGCTGGTTATCAAAAATACAGGGGAACACATGCCATTTTTTTTAAGTTATTTATCTAGAGCGCTTCCATCAACCACCGCCTGCTCTCACTGTTATTAAAGGCAGCATGCGTAGGCTGATGGGAGCAGTAGTTCCATCAGTGACTGGAGGTAAACTTTTCACCTCTGATCACAGCTGTAGGCTCACGCTGTCATTTGACAACATGGAAAACACGGCTGTCTGACCAGCGGTAATGATTTTACCGCCAATCAGAGGCAGTGTTTTCCACGCTGTTATGCCCATGACAATGTGGCAAACACTGGATGTTCAGGCACCCCACTCAACTGAAAGGGATCCAGGTTCGGGTTTGGGTTAAGGTCTGGGTACTGATCGGGTACCTGAAAACCAAACTTTTTTTAACTGTTTGGCCAAACCCGCCGGTTTCAAACATCCAGGGGTCCGCCCATCTCTACCCATGACATTTTCTCTTTTACGTAGATGGAGTTGTGTAATGTCTTGCTTATTTGTGTAACAAACTGACATTTTTATTAACACCATTTTGGGCTAGATATCACAATTTTTGATTGCTTCTTATTGCATTTTTTGTCAAAGTTGCAACAACTGAAAATCAGAAATTCTATCATTTCAATTTTAATTGATTGTATAGTTTGATAGACTGGACTTTTATGGATGTTGCAATACCAAATATGTTTATTGATTTATTTTATTTCTTTATTTTTAATGAGGGAAATGGAGGTGAAATTTGCATTTGTACACAGTTTTTATAATTAAAAAAACATTTATTTCATTTGTTTTTATATTTTATATATATTTATATGCTATTGTCTGATTCCTTGTTGTATATACTGCAATACCAGGCACTTCAGTATATAAAGAAAATCATGTCTCCTATGAAGCCCAACCATATGCTGGTCTTCACAGGAGTACTGTCATGGCAGGCACAGGGGTCTTCAGCAGGCCCTGGCAACCCATCGGCACCCCACAATTACAATGCAGTTGGGCCAATGGGTATGTGGAATGGCATGTTAGTAAATGCTGCTGTTAAATTAACGAGTTGGCAGAAAGTGGAGTGCAGCTCTGCTTGATGATGTTTAAGTCAGATGCTCGCTATGTGACTTAAGCAGGGCGTCACCAGATGTGTTCCTGTTACCTAATCGATCACAGGCCCTTAGCGGTCCTACTCTTGGAGGAATAGTGACATCTCCTCTTCCTAAGTCAGTGCAGATTATAGAGAAGCCTGTGCAAACAAAGCTAAGTAATGAAACCAGGAAATCTTCTAACAGCGGCATGGTGCAGAGTTTTGCATACTTCTGGAGCCACTGCTGGAGACACTTCTGGAAGTCAATCAATGTCAGTATTTCATTAAATATGGATGCAAAGTAGCTTCTCACCTTGCTGGAAGAGAGGCCTGAGCTATAAATTTAGATTGTTGCCCACCAAGACTGTGTCCGAAAAGATGCACATAGAAACACCACACTAGTAGAATCAAGGGTGAAATTCTTAAAGAAATGTGGGTCTACCATGATAGAATATTTCTTCGGAAGGTTCTATTTATGGCTAGGAAAGCGGTGGCATTGAGGTGGATGGAGGGAAATCCCCTTCGATTAATCAGTGGAAGAAATTAGTGAATGATATAATTCCTTATGAGAACATATTGTATAGAAACAGAGGATGTCCCCAGAAGTTCCATAAGATTTGGGAAAGGTGGTGTAATTCGCCCTTGACGCACTTGGCTCCTAATACCATGGTCTCCTCGATCTTGCGATATAGTCCCTGATGTATATCCCTTCCAGACTATAAAGGTGTTGGTTTGTATAGCCTTGGGAATGTGTGTCCATTTTAATCTGACCTGGTATGAGCTCAAAACTCCTATACAGAACCTGTTGGCTAGGAGGTGCAATGTATGGTAGAATGCATTATGTTGAATACCATGTTTCATTTGTTTTGTTTGTTTATTTTATTATTGAAAGTGTGATATTATAGTTATGTCACTATGAACGGTGATTATTTGGATTATTTTGACTTTATACTGTATTGCCAGATGTTTGTTATCCTATTTTGTGGAATCTTTCAATAAAAAGAGTTTAAAAAAGGGTGAAATTCTGAGACAAACTAACCTGATACGTACTGTATAACCTACAAAAAAACAATTGGAGTACTTCATTCAATAAAATACATTTTTTATTAGAGTTAATATAGCATAAAATGCAACAATAAACGCAAAGATATAAAAGAGGTCAGCTCAAGGAAGACCACAAGCAGTCCCTAAAGGTATGCAGACTAAGTAGTAATTATATCATCTCTCAGCACCATAGTTAACTTTTTCATTTTTGCTGTGGCTCCTCTTTTCTCATTACTTCTAAAAAGTGTTGTTTGATAAAGACCTTTAATTAGGTCGAAACGTTACTTTGACACTTGTACTATTGCTGTGGTGACCCTAATAAAAATTTCCTATGTTATGCATTGATAAACATATCCATTGAGTGTGGCTGTTTTTTCTTATCTATATTTTGAACTGGATTATACTCCAGGTTCAGCCGACACCTACCCTCTTCTATACAGTGTGCACGCCTTTTTCTATTATTAAGTAGTAATTATAACATCGTAGATAGTATATAACAAGTGTTGCTATACATAGTAGTCGAGAATTTAAAACAGAAGTCAAAATAAGCAATTCAAAATACCTAGGCCGAGGAAGGCCAGAGCCTCGCTCCCATAGTAAATGCATAACTGCAAAATATACATGAACAGATGGAATACTCCCATGAATATATGTCACGATCCACTTTTGGATCTGTGGCAGATCTCTCTTTGCATATTAAAACCTTTTTTCTTTCAGGCCATCGGGGGTTAATGTCAGTCTTTTCCCCCGGTGTAATTTTTTCCCCTGGTGTAATTACATTGCTGCTGACTTGTCAGGGGAAGGTGGTGACCACTCCCACCATCCTTTATAAGGTCATCTGAGGAGTCATCTGACTGTTGGTGATATTGCTACCTTTTGGAGACCAACCAAGCTGAAGTCAGGAGCTTGCTGAGCGCAGTGGTACTTCTGCTGTTTCCCTGATTTGGTGCCTTTCTCTGGTGTTTGGTGCTTTTTAGCAGAGCAAGCTAAGTGTTTATTGTTTAGTATTTAATTCCTAGATGTCTGTCTTTCCTTTTGTTGTTTTGGTGTAATTCACTTTATTCCCTGTCTCACCTCCTGGGGAGGGGGTTGGTGGGTTTAGCTCAGGGCTAAACAGGAGACAGGGACAGGTCAGTGGCTTGGGTCTCACTACCTTCAAGTGTACCCCCAAGTTAAGGAAAGACAGGGCCCTCCCTTAGCTTTAGGGGCAGTTCAGGGACCCAGGTTCGTTGGCCGAAACCCGACCATAGCGTGCAGTCGGCCATGCAGTCGTCGACCCCAGCGCCGCCCAAGTCGATTTTCCCATAATGTTTGCAGGCGCCTTTTTTCAGCCAATGAGCAAGGATGTACACTGTGGGTAACAAAATGACATGTGCAGCATCCTCCACCATCTTAGAGAAGGGCATTGCAGTGATTGGCTTGCTTTGGGGGGCGTCATAGTGTCTATAAAAGCCCTGAGCGCTGACCTCCATTTTACTTCAGCTGATCTTAACAGTAGGGAGAGGTTGCTGACGCTGTTTATCAGTAGGGACAGAGTTAGGGCTGGAAAGAGAAGTTCTTCTGTGCTTTTGCTGATAGAAGTTGTGCTGTACAGTTAGTGTGCAGTAACAGGGGAGGATTTTCTTGTGTGCAGCAGCGCTGATTATTAGGCTGCCTGATAGCTGTATTGCTGTGTGTACACTGCTGTGCAGACTACATTTTACACAGCACTTATACTTTTATTCTTTTTTTTCTGCACAATTACCGAGCGTTCATTTTTTCCCACACCGTATAGAGCTGTACGCTCCTCACACACTACCATGTACCGGCTGGTATCATGGACAAATACATGCTGACTATCTGTGTGTGAATCCGGAAATACATACGGAGATTGCAATTTTCCTCTACATCGTATACAGCTGTACGCTT
>VIAB01051651.1:0-13903 GCA_009801035.1 Oophaga pumilio | reverse complement strand
AAAATGAACTTTTTTTGAATTTACCAAATGGCTGAAATGAAACAGAGTGAACAATTTAAAAGGGTCAGAATACTTTATGTACCTACTGTAGATGGAAGCCTAGATGTAAGTGCTCAGCCTAGAGAACAGGATAAATGTGATCCAAAATGTTATGTAAAATGTTCCCAACAAAAGCTTTGACTCAATCCACAAAAAGCCTGCACTCGTGTCCATCATCTGTCAATGGAAATATAGGGGGCTTACACACTACTGGTAACACAAAGGCTCTGGAAAAGCACTATGGCTCCTCGTCCCCCAAAAGAAATCCAGCTAATCCAGTGCTCCCAAATCCAAATGCCCTCCCTCCTTCTAAGCTACACAATGTGCCTAAACCAAATTTAGTGTCCACATGTTTGTCAGTACTGTAGCAATGAGACCCTGCAAAATCTATGGGGTGCGTGTCTCCAGAAGAATGTGCTGGGCACAGCGTATGGGCACTATAATGTACAGGCACTACAATGGAACATTTTGCAGTTTTCTCTTAGTAAAATCTATTGCTGATTGTTTCTGGAAAACACCCTTGGAGTCAAAATTCTCACTATATCTGTAGATAAATTCCTAGAGGGTTGTGAATTCCAAAATGGGGTCATTTAAAAGGTGATTCTGCTGTTCTGGAACTTAAAGGCTCTTTATATGGAGTTCGCAAACTATTCTAGGAAAATCTGTGCTCCAGGAGTCAAATATCACTCCGTCGCTCTCAAGTCTGAGTCTCTAAAATGTGATTTCTTCCTTTTGGAGCTTGGCAGCATTTTTCCAGCACACATGAGGTATTGGCATACTCAGGAGAAATTACACCACAAATTTTGTGGTATATTTTCTCCTGCTACTCTTGTGAGCATGGAAAAAGTTTGGGCTAAAGCAACATTTTTTGGGGAAATTTCTTACCTTCATTTTCATGCCTCAAAGTTATCAAATTCTGAGCAGCATCGGTGAATTCAAAGTGCTCAGTCACCACACATCTAGATAAATTCCTTGAGGACTGTAGTTTCCAAAATGGGGTCACTTGTAGGGGGGGTCCACTGTTTAGTCACATCAAGGGCTCTGTAAACACGACATGGAGTCCGCTATCTATTACAGCCAATTTTGCCTCCAAAAGTCAAATGGTACTCCTTCATTTTGAAGCCCAGCAGTGTGTCCAAACAGTAGTTTCCCACCACACATGGGGTATTGGCTTACTCAGGAGAAATTGCACAACACATTTTATGATCCATTTTCCCCTGTTACCTTTGTGAAAATGAAAATTTGGGGCTAAAGCAACAATTTTGTGGGAAAAGAAAACTTAATTTTCATTTTTGCCTTCCACATTTCTTTAATTCCTGTGAAGCAGCTGAAAGGTTAAAAAAAACTTCTTGAATGTGGTTATAAGCACTTTGAGGGGTGCAGGTTTTAAAATGGTGCCACTGTTGGGTATTTTCTCTCATATAGGCCCCCCCCAAAGTTGCTTCAAATGTGATATGATCCCTAAAAAATGGTTTTGTAAATTTTGTTGGAAACATTAGAAATTGCTGATAATTTTTTAACACTTCTAACATCCTAAGTGATGTTTCAAAAATGATGCTGATGTAAAGCAGATGTGTGGTAAATATTATTCATTAACTATTTTGCATGATATAACTATCTGGTTTAAGGCCATAAAATTTCAAAGTTTGAAGACTGTTAAATTTTAAAATATTTTATCAAATTTTTGAGATTTTCATAAATAAATGCAGATCATATTGACCTAAATTTACAAATATAATGAAGTACAATATGTCACAAAAAATAATCTTGGAATCACTAGAATATTTTGAAGCATTCCAGAGTTATAGCCTTATAAAGTGACACTGGTCAGAATTGAAAAATTGGTCTGGTCAGGAACGTGAAAAAGGTTTTGGTGGTAAGAGGTTAAACAGTAAAATGTACTGTTATTAGAATTGTGACTATTTGGATATATTCAGTAGAACTTTACAATTAATTTCTATGGACATTATCGTTTGCACAGAATCTTCTATTCATTAAGCGAGTTATTCACATATTATTTGTTGGGCCTGGTGAACATTTGCACCAGAGCCCGTGATCTTCAAGTGACAGATCTGGTCAACATTGTCCATGTTAAAGAAAGTTATGTTAAAGACATATTATTGTTGATCTCTGCCCTTCACATTAGCAGAACATAGTATGGCTGGTATATATAGGTGTGGGGGCGGACATACCACAGCTGCATCGGGTCCCGGAGGTGGAGGAGGGCCCCTGCAGGCCGGCTAATATTGAGGGCAATCTGGCCTGTTTTTCTGGCCCCCAGTGCTCCGGGGGGGCCATGTGCTTCCTTCCAGTGCTTCCTGTCTGACACAGAGGCACGGCTGGATGACCTCAGCATTCAGCGCGCACCTGTGTCAGAGGGAAAGAGAGCTGCCAGTGATGATGATGCTGTGGCTCTGTTGGAACATGCGAGGTGATTGATGCTATGTTTATTTTTTTTTAACAACACAGTGGGGGGGTGGAGAGAGCAATGATGGAGGTGGTGAAGAGGGCAATGATGGAGGTGGTGGGGAGTGGGCAATGATCGAGGTGATGGAGAGTGCAATGATGAGGGTGTTGGAGAGGACAATGATGGGGTGGTGGGGAAGAACAATGATTGGGGTGGTGGAGAGGTCAATGATTGAGGTGGGGAGTAGGCAATGATGGAGGTGGTGGAGAGGTCAATGATGGAGATGATGGGGAGAGCAATGATGGAGGTGCTGGAAAGGGCCATGATGGGGAAGAATAATGATTGGGGTGGTGGAGGGCAATGACTGAGATGGGGAGAAGAAAATGATGGATGTGATGGAGAGAGCAATAATTGGCGTGGTGAAGAGGGCAATGATGGGGATGGTGGGGGAGAGCAATGATTGGGGTGGTGGAGAAAGCAATGATGGGGTGGTAGGGAGAACAATGATTGGGTTGTGGAGAGGGCAGTGATTGAGGGGATGAGAAGGCAATGATAGAGGTGGTGAAGAGGGCAATGATGGAGGTGATAGGGAGAGCTATGATTGGGGTGGTGGAGAGGGCAATGATGGAAGTGGTGGAGAGGGCAATGGTGAAGGTGGTGGAGAGAGCAATGATGGGGTGGTGGGTGAGAAGGCAACGATGTGGGTGGTGGGGCGAAGGCAATGATGGGGTGGTGGAGAGGGCAATGATGGATGCAATAAGCTGCAAGAATTGACATGATGCAGATTTTAATCTGCTGCAAATCGGCAAGGAAAAAAGAAGCAACGTGTGCATGAGACTTCAGGGATCGCATTCACTTCACTTCTACTGTAAAACCTTGCATATTTTACGTGTGCTTGTAAGGGGATTGAATAACGTCTAGTATGATGGTATAGTACTGCTACACTTAAATGTGTATTACTATTGCTGTGCACTGGTATTGCTACACTTGAATGTCTATTACCATGTTTATAAACTGTATATATTTCTATTTGTGTAGATATGTGTATTATACCATGTTCTCTTTCATTGTAAACTATATCTATGTATAGACTTAGGGTAAGCGTAGTGATTAGGTACGGCCACTAGATGGGGGCATTATAGAATGTTATATGGGTAATTAGAGCTTAGGATAAGGAATGGTTAAAAACATAGGAGGGGCTGCTGTGTGGTAAGTAAGGAATGTTTCTGTAGAGTAGTCAGTTAGGGCGTAGTGCCCGAGTCGTCCAGACGGGCCGTAGGCCCTGGACACCGAAGCAGCCACGTAACATTCTTACAAGAAGAATTACAGCCATTCAGAGTCCCTTAGGGACAGAAGGACAGTTTGCAGCACCAGAGTGTCAGCAGCTTGGAGTGGAAACAAGTAAACGGTCCAGAAAGTACAGAGCGCAGATTGTTCGAGATGTGGCAGATCATTGCATGGGCAGACACTCAGATCTGGGGTGAAACGGATGAGGGAGTCCCCAGAAGTAGTGAGTGCGGACAAGGAGAACGCTGCGGGACCGCCTAAGGCGCTATTACCCCGTAATGTACTGGAGGACGTAAAAGGAAGCACAGGGAAAGTGCAGGAGTTGAACTGTGTGGTATCCAATGCTGTCCCTGTATCTGACAAGAATGTGCTGCAAAGTGAGCCTAGTAAAGTTCTTCGTTTTGCATTGGAATCAGACTGTGTCTCAGTTATACCGGAACCGACTGCAGAAGGTTCCCAGAGCCACAGAGGAGTCCCTGATGGTGCAGCAAAAGATGACACAGGTACGCTGTTGAGGAGACACAGTTTTCATGTAAGAGGAGGCCAGGGCCCTGATGTAACTGAAGGCTCAGCCATGACTACAACCCTGGCCGAATCTTACATGCACATAGCCTTACAGTTAATTGGGGAGAGTCACAGACTGAATAATTTATATTATTGGGAGGCAGAGATTATAGTTAATGGGGGGCACAGTGCTGCTTATCACTTTATATTTTTAATGGAGGGGTACATATTTGTATTCAGAGGAGAGACACAAGTATGTATACAACATATGTGATCTTGTTATTTTCAGGCTGCGTCGATCATCGTGACAAGACGAGTTGTGGCTGGGAGAGGTTGACATGAAGGTCTGACCAGATTGAGAAGAAGCAGCAGAAAACGGCTCTTATTAGAAAGGACATCAGCGGTAAGTGCCTGGATGTAAATATTATTCTGTATCTGTTCTGTATGACTTGGAGTGATAATGTTATCTGTAAAATCCCTTATTCTACATTCTGACATTTGTGTGAAATGTCCATATGCTTCCAGTCGGCACATCAACTTGTAGAATTTCATAGATCCATTCACACATCCTTGAAAATCATGGATCTGAGAATGAGATCTGTGAGGGTCAGAGAATGTACTGTTCTGATTCGATTTTGAGGAACAGAATAAGACACGCTCAATGCGTCTGTAAAAACGGGCAGCACACTGACACTGCACACAGATACAGGAATGTAGCTTTATTATATATAGCATAGTTTCTTAGTATATAGTGTACTCACTTATTATATATAGAACAGTCCCTTAGTATATAGCGTACTCACTTATTATGTATAGCACAGTCCCTTAGTATATAGTTTACTCACTTATTATTTATAGCACTGTCCTTAGTTACATAGTTTACACTTTTATTATGTATAACACCGTTCCTTATTACATACCATCCTTTCTAGTTCTATATGGTGCCGTCCCTTATTATATAGCTTCTTCTGCTGTTATGTATACCACTGTCTCTTACATAATGTATTCTTTTTATTTCTGTTATTCACAACACCCTCTCTTATTACATAGTCCTCTCGTTAAAATATAAAATGACTGTTGATGTAGCAGCCGGTGACCAAAAGACCAGTCCATCAGCTCCTCCATTAGAAAAGAAGCTTTCCCATTCTCCATCAGTAATAAAAAACAGGGCTCTATATGATCCAATATGTAAGGGACAGAGCTGTACATAACAAAAGGGCAATGTGTAATAAGGGACGACAATATACATAATAAAGAAGACTATGTAAGATATATCTATATCTATCTATATCTATCTGTAGCTTTGTCGCTATAGAAGGAGGGGGGCCCAGACACATTTCTTGCACAGGGGCCCCAAGCTGTCAATGTCCAACCCTGTATAGGCGTATGTACTTTAATACACTACACTTGCTAACCAGTAACATGCTGATTTTATATATATTTCAAAGCTATGTTTGAACAATAAGGAGTCAATAAAAGCAGAAAAACAATGCATTCAAATGAGTCTTATCGCCTGGGGATATACAGCTCTGGAAAAAATTAAGAGACCACTACTAAAGCTGTTTTTAAAAATCATGGTTATTCCACAGAATATTGATTTCTGAACTCTTCCTGAGTTAAAACATTAATGTTGTTTCTAAATGAATATGAACTTGTTTTCTTTGCATTCTTTGCATTTTTTTTAATGTTGACCATTTTTCTTTGTCAGAAAAAAATACAAAATTTAATGCTTGGAAATTCGGAGACACGTCAGAAGTTTAAAGACTAAAAGAACAATTTACATTTTACTCAAAAATACACCTATAAAGAGAAAAATCAGACAAACTGAGACATTTGAAAGTGGTCTCTTAATTTTTGCCAGAGCTGTATATGGAAAAATGAATAGCTTCTTACATCGCAGTATCACTTTGTACTGTCCCTCTAGTGGCTCATGGCAGAACTGTCATCTTTGCACGGGAGAGCTCCAACTGTTCCCAATGATAGAAATACACATTTCTTAGTTTCACTACTGAAAATAGAGGAGTAACTTTTTTCTTTTTATTAAAGTTAAACCTAAAAACATAACCCAAAGTAGAGTAACAATTCCCCAAGCACAAACATGAAACAAGGCGATATTGAAAAAATACGTTTCATTAAAGATTGATTTATAAAGATGTGTCTATACAGTGGAGAGAATAAGTATTTGATACACTCCCTGTTTTGCAAATTTTCCCACCTACAAAAAATGGAGCGGTCTGTAATTTTTATCATAGGTACATTTCAACTGTGGGAGACAGAATCTTAAAAAAATCCAGATAATTACATTGTATGATTTCTACATAATTTGCATTTTATTGCATGAAATAAGTACTTGATACAATAGAAAAAAAAAGTCAGACGCTTCCTGTAGTTCTTAACCAAGCTTACATACTCCATACAGATCTTCTCCAGGTCTTTCAGGTTTCAGGGCTGTCGTTAGACAACACTGAGTTTCAGTTCCCTCCAAAGATTTTCTATTGGGATCAGGTCTAGAGACTGGCAAGGCCATTCTAGGACCTCAAAATGCTTCTGACGGAGCCACTCCTTAGTTGCCATGGTTGTGTGTTTCAGGTAATTGCCATGTTGGAAGACCCATCCACAACTCATCTTCAATGCTCTTACTGGCGGAAGGAGGTTGTTGACCAAAATCTCATGATACTGACCCCATCCATCCTTCCTTCAATACCGTGCAGTCATCCTGTCCCTTTTGCAAAAAAGCACCCCGAAATTATGATGTTTCTCCCATCATGGTTGGGACTGTGTTCTTGGGGTTGTACTCATCCTTCTTCTTCATCCCAACACGGCGAGTGTAGTTGATACCAAAAAGTTCTATTTTGGTCTCATCTGACCACATGACCTTCTCCCATGCCTCCTCTGGATCATCCAGATGGTCATTGGTGAACTTCAAATGGGCCTGGACATGTGCTGGCATGAGCAGGGGGACGTCGTGTGCCTGCAGGATTTTAATTCATGATGACGTAGTGTGTTACTAACATGTTTGAGACTGTGATCCCAGCTCTCTACAGGTCATTGACCAGGGCATCCCGTGTTGTTCTGGGCAGAATCATCCTTACCCCGTGAGGTGACATCTTGCATGGAGGCCTAGACCGAGGAAGATTGACAGTCACCTTGTGGTTCTTCCATTTTCTAATAATTGTGCCAACAGTTGTTTCCTTCTCACCAAGCTGCTTACCTAGTGTCCTGTAGCTCATCCCAGCGTTGTGCAGGTCTAGAATTTTGTCTCTGTTGTCCTCAGACATCTGTTTGGTCTTGACCATGGTGGCGATGTTAGAGTGTGATTGAGTGTGTGGACAGGTGTCTTTTATACAGTTAATGAGTTCAAATAACTGCAGTTAATACAGGTAATGAGTGCAGAGTAGGAGGGCTTCTTAAAGAAAAACTTCTAGGTCTATTGGAGCCAGAATTCTGGCTGGTTGGTAGGTGATCAAATACACACGTGGTCAGAATTGTTGGTACGCCTCATTTAATGACAGAAAAACCCACAATGGTCACAGAAATAACTTTAATCTGACACAAGTAATAATAAATAAAAAATCTATGAAAATGAACAAATGAAAGTCAGACATTGCTTTTCAACCATGCTTCCACAGAATTAAAAAAAAAATAAAACTCATGAAATAGGCCTGGACAGAAATGATGGTACCCCTGAAAATAATGTGACAAAAGGGACATGTTAAATCAAGGTGTATCCACTAAGTAGCATCACAGGAGTCTACAATCTTGGAATCAGTGAGTGGTTCTGTATAGAGGGCTACAGATATTCACTGTGCTGTTTGGTGACATGGTGTGTATCACACTCAACATGGACCAGATGAAGCGAAGGAAAGAGTTGTCTCAGGGGATTAGAAAGAAAATATTAGACAAACATGTTAAAGGTAAAAGTTATAAGACCATCTCCGAGCAGCTTGATGTTCCTGTGACTACAGTTAAGCATATTATTCAGAAATTTAAGCTCCAAGGGACTGTAGTCAACCTCCCTGGATGTTGTCACAGGAGGAAAATTGATGACAAATCAAAGAGATGGATAATACAAATGGTAACAAAAGAGGCCAGAAAAACTTCTAAACAGATTAAAGGTGAACTTCAAGCTCCAGGAAAATCAGTGTCAGATCGCACCATCCGTCGTTGTATGAGCCAAAGTGGACTTCATGGGAGACGACCAAGGAGGACACCATTGTTGAAAAAAAATCATAAAAAAAAGAGACTGGAATTTGCCAAACGACATGTTGACAAGCCGCAAAGCATCTGGGAGAATGTCCTATGGACAGATGAGACAAAAATAGAACTTTTTGGCAAGGCACATCAGCTCTATGTTCACAGATGGAAAAATGAAACATATCAAGAAAAAGAACACTGTCCCTACTGTGAAACATAGAGGAGGCTCTGTTATGTTCTGGGACTGCTTTGCGGCATCTGGCACATGATGTCTAAAATCTGTGCAGGGTACAATGAAATCTCCAGACTATCAAGGGATTCTATAGAGAAATGTGCTGCCCAGTGTCAGAAAGCTTGGTCTCAGTCGCAGGTCATGGGTCTTGCAACAGGATAATGACCCAAAACACACAGCTAAAAACACCCAAGAATGGCTAAGAGGAAAACATTGGACTATTCTGAAGTGGCCGAGCATCTTTGGACAGAGCTGAAACATGCCGTCTGGAAAAGGCAACCTTCAAACACGAGACAACTGGAGCAGTTTTCTCTTGAGGAGTGGGCCAAAATACCGTCAAAAGGTGCAGAAGTCTCATTGACAGTTACAGGAATCGTTTGACCTCAGTCAACAATCTATCGCATCATCAAGAACTTCAAGGAGAGAGGTTCCATTGTTGCCAAAAAGGCTCCAGGGCGCCCAAGAAAGACCTGCAAGCTTCAGGACCGTCTCTTAAAAGTGTTTCAGCTGCGGGATCGGGCTACCAGCAGTGCAGAGCTTGCTCAGGAATGGCAGCAGGCAGGTGTGAGTGCATCTGCACGCACTGTGAGGCGGAGACTCTTGGAGCAAGGCCTGGTCTCAAGGAGGGCAGCAAAGAAGCCACTTCTCTCCAGAAAAAACATCATGGACAGACTGATATTCTGCAAAAGGTAAAGGCAGTGGACTGCTGAGGACTGGGGTAAAGTTATTTTTTCTGATGAATCCCCTTTTCGATTGTTTGGGACATCAAGAAAACGCCTCATTCGGAGAAGACAAGGTGAGCGCTACCACCAGTCTTGTCTCATGCCAACTGTTAAGCATCCTGAAACCATTCATGTGTGGGGTTGCTTCTCAGCCAAGGGAATCGGCTCTCTCACAGTCTTGCCTAAAAACACAGCCATGAATAAAGAATGGTAACAGAATGTCCTGCAAGAGCAACTTCTCCCAACCCTCCAAGAGCAGTTTGGCGATCAACAATGCCTTTTCCAGCATGATGGAGCACCTTGCCATAAAGCAAAGGTGATAACTAAATGGCTCAGGGAACAAAACATAGAGATTTTGGGTCCATGGCCTGGAAACTCCCCAGATCTTAATCCCATTGAGAACTTGTGGTCAATCATCAAGAGACGGGTGGACAAACAAAAACCTAAAAATTCTGACAAAATGAAAGCATTGATTGTGCAAGAATGGACTGCTATCAGTCAGGATTTTGTCCAGAAGTTGATTGAGAGCATGCCAGGGAGAATTGCAGAGGTCCTGAAGAAGAAGGGTCAACACTGCAAATATTGACTTGCTGCATTAACTCATTCTAACTGTCAATATAAGCTTTTGTTACTCATATGTTTGCAATTATTATATTTCTGTCTGTGATAAAAACATCTGTCAAACACACATAAAAACCAGAGGGCAGCAGATCATGTGAAAATATAATATTTGTGTCATTCTCAAAACTTTTGGCCATGACTGTATGTATTCAACACAATATACGTAATTATGACGTGTTGTTGGCTGAACCAACAGGGAAACCTATGAAAAATAACCAACCACAAAGCTATTTTATTATGTTCATGACAAGTAAAAAAACAATTAATAATTAAATGCATATAATAAGAAGATACTAATGGAGTGCCAGGAAAAAATGAAATAATTCGCCGCTGATGGAAATGAAGTAATGTAAATGCTATAGTAGCCAAATATGGTGGATGACCCAACAAACACACCTGACATGCACAGATGCATTATTTCATATTAGTTATGCCTATTTCCACTAAGCCAAACCCATTTCCATGTAAGCTAAGCTACCTTTTTGGACAAGTCTCAGGAAGTGTCTACAATACATACGCCATGATCTTAATGCGAGTCTTGATGAAGGGATGTGCTGGAGTCAGAACCTCCCAATTCATTAACAGGTGCACACCACTTAATGAATTAGGAGAGTTGGACAAGTCGATTCCGCCACTGTTTGCGTCTCACCACCAATCCTAATCCAGTCACTACCGGAGTAAGATTTCTGGTGTAGCAAATGCCACTGCTCGTTATGAATTTGATGAGAGGCGGTCGACACAGCCTCGTCCCCCTGCAGCTACACCTACTTTGTTGGAGCTGGGCGAAAATGGCATGAGTGCCAAAAATCACAACATTAGTGTAGCCTAGAGTTGCACCAAAATGCTGTGACTTTTCAAAGCTTTTTACGCCAGTATTCTGGCTTTGATTATAATAATATAGTTTCAGGTCAGTTCTTGGTACAAATTGCACCAGAATTCTGGTTCGTTTACTTTGATAAATATGTTTTTTTATGAGATCATAGAGAACTCACTTGTGACCTGGTGACACATAGCTGGTAATTCTAAGTAATTGTTCATATAGCCTACAGAATGACTAATTTAACAATTACTGTTACATTTTATAACATAGCATTGTATTGCTGTACTATCTTTTTCAGACAGTGAGAGGTAATTCTAATAACTTAGGGAAAGATATTCCTATATTCCCATCATGAGCTCTAATTCTTTGGGGACAAATTATTTCACATTCACAAATACCCGTAATACAGTCACTGACAGGGAGGCTCTCACCATTTTTGTGTCATACCAGCTAAAAATATCATCTTATTAAGCGTCTGCTATGCATTCCCCAAATACTTATGTAACTCCTTACTCCCCCTGTATAGCCCTGAAAAATCTTTTTGATTTCTCCCACGCTGTATTCTAATTGAGTTCATCCAGTCCAATGGGAGTGGCTTTGGGCTACTCTACCGCTCCCCAACTGCTGCTCGCCATCCTGGATGTGGATGACGCCTTCTTCGTCATCCTCATTTCCATGTGAAATTTCGCTCCTACCCAGACAAATAGTTTCCCACGCTTGTGCAGTATGCTTTGCCTGGCTCATGTACTGGAACTACTTGAACCATATTATTATAATCAAAGCCAAAATACTGCTGCGGCAAACGTATTTCCGGTACATGGAAGTAGTTCCAGTACATGAGCTGGAAATATGCTTGCCAGTGCATGCGCACTTCTGGTTTTCGGCTTTGCCCGCAGTTGGTCAAAGCATACTGCACAAGCACGAGACACTATTTGTTTGCGCTGGTGCAAAATTTCTCATGGCGAAGAGGATGATGCAGGAGGCATCATCCATGTCCAGTATGGCGAGCGGCAGCCGGGGTGAGGGGTTGAGTGGCCCGAAGCCACACACATTGGACCGGACGGAACCAATTAGAATACAGCGTGGGAGAAATTAAATAGGCTTTCCAGGGTATACAGGGAGAGTCAGGGGGTTACATAAGTACTTAGGGAATGCATAAGCAGATGCTTAGTAAGATGATATATTAGCTGGTATGACACAAAAATGGTGACAGGTTCCCATTGAAGCACCACTTCAGCATTTTTTTTTTCAGCGCTGGAGTGGCACTTTAAATGTAAGCCATCTTCCCCCGTTCTCATACTCACCTTCCGGCAGCTTCACCTTTTACCGACACCGCCATGGCGCCATCTTGTGAGCAGAGCTTCTGACTGGCCGGAGGTCAGAAGTTATGTCACAAGCTCTCAATGCAAGTCTATGAGAGCCAGAACGAGATTTTCATAGACTTGTATTGAAAAATAACCTGTGCTCTGCTCCATGAAATACTGGAGCTGCTGGCAGGTCACTTTTTGCCAGAGACCGACAGGAGCAATGCAGGAAAAGGATAAAGGGGGCGGCAGGTGAGTATGAGACTGGCGGCAGGGGAATTACATGTAAAGCACCACTCCAGTGGTGCAATTAAAAAAAAAAAGCTGTAGTGGTGCTTTAATAAACTTTCAAGTTTTACATCGAGAAGCTTCATGCCTGTGGCGGCCTAGAAATCAAGCATCCCTACATTTGGTGCTATGAATGTGGCCAGAAATCCCGGAGCACACATTGTTGTCTTGAAACTGTATGTCCCGGATCAAGGCAGCTCTAGCAGTGCAAGCGCAGTCTGAAGCTATGGAGGCATTAATCAAGCAGCTGGTTCAGGCTAACATGCAGCAGCAAGCCCAGTATGAGATGAATAAACTGTTGATGCAGCAGGTCCAGCTGCAGGAGCAACAAATACGCCAGCAGCAACAACAACAGCAGATGACGCTCCTGGCAGAGGCCATCCGTGCCACACCGCCTCCAGGCCAAAGCAACAAAACCCAGGGAAGGAAAGCAGTAAGAGGGTTAATTGCAAAAGATGACTCCGGGGGATGACATTGAGCCATTACTGGCCGTGTCTGAGAGGGTTTCAGACCATGAGACACTGCCACAGAAGCAGTGGGCGGAGGTTCTGGCACCTTATCTGACCAGGGAACCACAGAACGCATACTTTGATCTGGCCCTGCAGGAAGCCAATGAGTTCAACAAATGTAAGGCTGAGATCTTGGCTTAAGGTACTGCCACACTAAACAATCCCGCTAGCGATAGCGATAAAGACGCATACTAATGCGATCGCTAGCGGGATTGTTTCTATATCGCTAAGTGCGGCTTAACTTAGCGATATAGTTAACGACGCTATCGCGGTTAGCGATCTTCTTAACGACTTTAGCGGTACAAAAGTACCGCTAAATCGCTAAGAAAAGGTGCCACACTTAGCGATATATACTTACCTGCAGGGCGCCGACGATCTAAATAGGGTCCGGAACGATGTCAGCGACGAGCGAGATCACAGCAGGATCTCAGCAGGGAGCTCGTCGCTGACAGATGCCGCACACAACAACATCGCTAACGGGATCGCTAAATAGTGACGTTTTTTAGCGATCCCGTTAGCGATGTTGTTTAGTGTGGCATACCCTTTAGCTTGTCGTAACCTTGGCAGTCAGGGCACAATGGGTGCATCTCTGTGATTATCACAGAGACAAACCTCCCAGGTCACAGATGTTTGACTTCCTTGGTGCAGAAGTGGCTACAATCGGAGACTTGTTCCCCAGCCCAGATGGTCAAGGTTATGTTAATAGATCGGTTTATCCACTCTCTGCCCAAGCCAATTCAGTCTTGGGTTGCCCAAGGAGATCCCCAAAATGCAGATGACCTGGCGGGCCTGGAGTAGTACCGGGTGGTTGAGGGTTCTCTGGGTGGTCAAGCAGGGGTAAGGTCACCTTTCTGGGGTTCCCAAAGGGGGGAATGGCTCCCAAAAGAAGGGAATTAACTCTGCACTGATGGATATTTTTCTAGCAAAATATCCTTCTTAATAATAATAATAATAATCTTTATTTATATAGCGCCAT
>VIAB01051641.1:5087-15211 GCA_009801035.1 Oophaga pumilio | reverse complement strand
CAGGGTAACATGTGGCACCAAGCGCAGCTGGGCTACACAAATACTTAATCAAACTCTTAAATAAAGACTTGAGAATCAACAGCTACTCCAACACTGGGCCGGTCTGCAAGAGACACGCAAGTGCTATAGTCGGCATCCAGGAATGTTCTGAGCCATCCTAAAAGGGAGAAGGCGTTCCCAGCAGCCTCAGCCACTAATCAAAAGTTAACTCCTGCCAAGCTGATCAACATTGAACAAACCACCTCCGATGCCCAAACTCAGGCTGAGCAATAGGAAGATCTGAGACTGCACAACAGAATCCCTAATGTGAACAGCGTCCATAGCTGGCATGACATCGACAGCCACAAATGGCCTACTATACTGGGAAAGCCGTCACCCAGCTCCGATTATGTAAAGGGATACCGAAAAGCCATTACATTAGACTGAGGCGAAACTGTTCTACAATGACTGATTACAGAATGCTTCTTACAGAAAGGCTATCCAAGAAAGCTTCTAAGGGAGGCCTATAGGTTTGCACTGTCGCAGAATCGTGACTCCCTTTTGTCTCCCACAAATAGAGAGGAAACCACTGCCAACATCCACTTTCGATGATCGGAACAATGACATACAGAATATATTACAGGATTTATGGGGGATACTAAAGGCAGACAGAGATCTGGTTGATTTCCTACGGAACAAGCCTATGGCTACCTACAGAAGAGGTAGGAACCTCAAGGACCATTTAGTCCTCAGTCATTTTGTGGAAAAGAAAACAGGAAACACCTGGCTAGATGACATTAATACAAAAACATTGGGTACCTTCAAATGTGGCGACTGCAAGGCCTGTAATTATATTTGTGAGAGCAAAACGTTCACGAGTGCGGCAACTAATGAACGGTTTGCAAATCGGGAATTTGTAAACTGCAAGACAAAAGGTGTGGTGTATACGGCAACCTGCCAGTGTCTACGAAATTACATAGGCAAAACAAAAATAGAACTTAGAAGACGTATCCTTGATCACCTAGTCTGTTTCAGACGGAAGGAAGAGACCACACATGCCGGGCATATGCCTGAAGGACATCCTGATAATCCATTTGCCTTACAGTTTCAAGCCATCGAGGTTGTGCGTCCTCCACTAAGAGGAGGCAACTGGGACCAGTTGTTCCTCGAAAAGGAATACAAATGGATGCACAGGTTACGATGGTTTGCCGCCAAAAGGATCAATGAATCCCTTTCTTTTTCAAGTTTCATTGTTGCATAAATCCCCATTGCGTTCAACAACCATTCTGCACATGAGAGTTCTGCACTAATTCTTCATAATAATGAAAAACGAAATTCTTCTTTACTACATGTCGAACCAGCGTCTATTTTAAGATTATTTAACCCCTTCACCCCACAACCCCCCCTTTTTTCCCCAACACCCTTTTTTTTCCCCCTACAATTTGAATATGGTAGGTTCCTATGTGAAAATGTCCCTTAGCGTTGGCATTACACTGGTGCATTGAAGGTAATAATAATAATAATCCTCTACAAGAGTTAACACTGTAATGTTCTTAAGAATGACATTTAGCTTCACTCTTACACAGATGTGAACTAGAGATCTTCTAGTTCACCAACATGACAAGGATCGCATGGAGCAGCATGAAACAGAATTGTCAGAATCCACGATTGCTACCGAATTGTAAAAAAATAAATGGATTATCGGAAGCTTGAAGCAGGCGGATTATCGAATGCCTGCTACATCAGTGAAATGGCTCATTATGATTGGAGGAGAAAAATGAGTCTCAATGTAGGGCGGCAGCAACCTCCGGACAGGGAGGGCGGGATGTGCCTCCCCTAAGAAGAGACCTGGAACACGCAGTCATCGAGGATAGGAGGTGAGGGAAGGATATGCCTTCGCTCACACTAATTCGAGGAGGGTGAACAGTTTCCACGGAGGGCGGGATATGCCACCGTGGGCAGCGACTTGGTATACGTAGTCACTGATGATAGGAGGTGAAGGGAGGAAATGTCCTCGCTGCTTATTGGTCTAAGAGGACGAGAAGAGGAGAAAATGACAGGTCAGAAACTAAATACATAGAAAATACCCCTGCCGAGTGATTGGTTCTTTCATATCGAGGTGAAGAATGGGCTGGACAATCCTCCCCATAAATGCAAGCTCGTTTGGCCGCCGAACGCGGCCTACAACCATGCCAACATGTTTGAATAAGACTGGTAGAGTTGAGCGAATTTGTTCGGATTCTGTCCCCGAATCTGAATTTGCCATATTCGAACCCCATTTGTGACGAATGTATGTTTGATGATCGGTTCCGAACATATTCAGTAATTTCTGCTCCCATTGACTCTAATGACATTTGGCTGTGTTCGACGAATATTGCAAAAGCCATATTCGATGCCGATCGTATTCAGAACTGAATCCAAACAAATTCACTCAACTCTAAGAATCATCAGAGCTAACCATTACATGATTAACTAAAGCATTAGCATCTTAAAATACTGCTATCCCCTGATGATCATGGCAGTCACTATTCATGATGAAACGCGTAGGGCTTAGGAAACCACCATATGCAGTGAGGGAGATCAGCTGTCAACACAACCCAGAGCTGATCACCCAGAGTATTGGGATCAGGAGGGCTGAAAGGGCACTTCATTATAAACCTGCTGACAGCCTAACTGTTCATATGACGTAGAGCTGATTAACCAGGGCGCTGGAAATAGTAAGGTACAAGAACACTTTGTTAAAAATCCATAGCAATAAACCACTGATGAGAGCACATAGTCAGTGTAGTGAATAACAAAGCTTGTGGACATTGAATAATATCCCTAGCTCCACAGTTGCAGTTTATGGATATTGATAATATCCCTGGTCCTACACTCATAACTGCAATTGCTCTTTAGTGGATTGATTTTAAGGAAATAAAATTGTTAAGATAGTGATTGTTAATTTTAAGACTACACATTAAAAGTTAAATTTTAGATACATCACTCCAATTGGATTAATTGGTGGCATTGTGTATATAGTATATTGTCTAGTGTGCCCTTAAGGTAAATATATAATATATAATTTAACCTTGGGCTGCTCTTTTATCTCGATCCACGAATCCATACATCTGTGTTCTCGGTTTTAACTTTCCATGCTACTGGGGCTGGTTTCTGGCCCAATATAATTCCATTAGCGGACCAACCTTATATCTAACGAGGACTGGTAGCAGTCCTACTGGGCTGACCAGGTAATGTTTCATTGGTTCTGGTGAAAGAGGCCTCTTAGCCTGTCAGGGTTGTGTGTAACTGTGCTGCCATGTTAGTGACTGTGTGGGTCACATTCTCTCACTCCCCGTGCCTCCCTGGGCCTGTGTGGACAGGGGGTGTTTTTGTAACACTGTGACAAGCTGATCTTACGTGTCCCCATGGTGTGCGGAATGTCACGTTGGTGCAAATGAGGAGACCGTACCACATGATCCTTCCCCTGTAATAGTGACCTCAGTCAGGGTGTCAAGGTGCGGGTTCATCACTATTATCCTACATGGAGGATTATGGGGAGTGCATTATACTGTATGGAGGACTATGGGAGCGGCATTATACTATATGGAGGACTATATGGCATGTATTATACTATATGGAGGACCATGTGGTGTATTATACTATAAAAAGGCTGTGACGACACATCATCACTGAATTATTAATTATGCCAGACATATTGTTCCGTTGTTCAGTAGGTCAATAGACAGGAGACATTTTTTCATATAAGCCTGTACATTGACTCTTGTTGTATGTTAAATGTATAATGCCTGCTGATTACGTGTTGTATCAGCCCACTAAGGTACTAGTATACACAATTTGGAGGACAAATATGCAGGTTAATTGAACAATTAAACAATGAGAAATTACCTCCCTCCACTTATCAACAATCCTGTGGAAGAATGCTCTGAATAAGAGCTGTGGAATATTAAAGGGGGCTGCCTCTGTTTCCAGAGAGACTCTACAGGACATCAGCCAAGGGACCACGGCTCCAACTGGTGGAATATAGATCTCAATTAACCCTGCTGAAACACCTGTTGCCAACTATGTCAGTCTTGTCAGAGAAAGCTGAATATGCCGCCCCTGGGATCTCAGGTGCCCACCCGGGAAATAAACAATTCAGGCAATGTCTGTGAGAAAAAAGAACGAGGGTGGCACTCACCGTCCTGAGTAAGAATGCCTTTTATTGAATCTCAGAAAAATGTTGAGACCGGAGAGTTGTCTGTGGAGCATGCTGGACGACGGCTGTTTTGTGCTAACTGCGCTTCAATGGGTCCTATGGTGGATGGGAAGTGACGAAGCTCTTATGCAGGAAATACAGGGAGCCCCCCACTCATAACGTCATTGTGAAGGAAACGCGCTTCCACTTTTAAAATTTAGACGAAAATAGCGTTGGAGCATAACAATGAAATCCCTGCAAGCAATATCAAAATGTAAAACAGCATTATTGTTACAAAAAGATTGACATATCAGTTTTGTCATTGAATCCTGTAGCACCTTGTGCTCGGGTGCGTATAATCCAGCTGGCTTCTCTTCTGATGAAACCAACACGTAGAGAGATAAAGCTTTTTTGGAAAGGGCTAAAAACATCTTTATTGAACAAAATTAAAAGAAACGTGTTGTCATGCACAGTGTAGGACAGACTCAGCACAACACAAAGGAATAAGGGAAGGGGAACCAAACACTAGGGAAGGGGAATGTGGAGACCCCTGGACTGATCTTACATTGCTCTGTCCTACCGTCCCTATATAGGTTCCACGCCTATCGCACTCTTCCTCGCACCGCTCCTGTTTTTTTGAAAACCCTGACCCCCAGATCCCCAGCTCACGGGCCCCATACACCAGTAAGGATAGTAATGCCCTGAGGACGGTCCTGTCTATGGAGCCAATATCACCGAAAAAGAACTCTGACCAGAAATGTCAATAGAAGGTAAAATAGTGAATGCTTAGAATATGTCTAGCTCGCAGCAATGTGGGGAAATATTATGACGCTACAGCCTCCTGGCCATAGACATAATTCACAAATTGAAAATATAATGTCTTGGTATATGTAGCCCTCACAGGGAATAGATTCTGAATCTTATAAAAAAAATGTCATCACACACTAATCTCAGGTTCACTTGTGTCTTATGTGCGTGGACTTTAGCCATCTAGCGGCCAGTCACTATAATAGCATTTTTTGTGACACTTGGATTGATCACTGCTAGTCAGGTTATCCTTGAGATTAATTTATTAATAATATTTACCTTTTTTACATTGATTTTGTGTGCATTAGCACTTTAAACTTTTTGGTTCATTAACTTTATAATTTCATGAATAGGTGTATGTAATGTAATATAAGTATAAGGGAAATTAGTATTTAATGTCTCGCTGTTACTAATAATTATTGCTAATATTCATGCCTTCATATTCCAGTATCCATTCCTGAAATTTTAAGTGTTTTTACTTATTATCAAATAAACATAATGTTTTAAATTAATTTTTTGGTCACTTCAATTGTATGTTCCTGATCACTATATTAGGAAAAAATCCTGTGTTTCATAGATTTGCTAAGGAAGTGCAGCCCACCGATTATGGGCAGACTGTAAATTGTGGACAATTTGTGATAAATGACTACTTCCCAAAGAAACAGAAGATAGGCGCAGGGTGAAGAACATGACCAACAAAGAAAAAAAAACCCAGCTGGTCTTTCATTGACTGAATTAAAAGACTTCAGCAGTATGGCCAGACATAAAAGAGACTATCACCATCAGGAAATACCAGCAGGGGGAAAATATATAAAGCCGCACCAGAAAGATGATAGGGCAGATGAATTACCAAATGAAAACACCTGTTACCCTTAAAAGACTGCTGCAAGAATAACAGAAACTAAGCACCTGAATAAAAGGTGTATCTGCTATGGCTCTGCAGACAGGGAAGCCGGCCACAAGGCCGAGACTCAACGGTTCAAACCCAGAGGCATGACAAAAACGTAATAGTGCCAGAGACTACCTAGAAGCTCATGGATAAATTTCTGGAAGGAGAATCCTAAAGAAACCATCCACCATCTCATCAGTAGCGTTCCCACACCTGAGCTGTGTATCTAATCCTCTCTTGTGTGATACTGACTGCTGAGCCATGTATCTAATCCTCTCCTGTGTGATGACTGCTGAGCCGTGTATCTAATTCTCTCCTGTGTGATACTGACTGCTGAGATGTGTATCTAATTCTCTCCTGTGTGATACTAACTGCTGAGCTGTGTATCTAATCCTATCCTGTGATACTGACTGCTGAGCTGTGTATCTAATCCTATCCTGTGTGATACTGACTGCTGAGCCATGTATCTAATCTTATCCTGTGTGATACTGTCTGCTGAGCTGTGTATCTAATCCTATCCTATGTGATACTGACTGCTGAGCTGTGTATCTAATCCTCTCCTGTGTGATACTGTCTGCTGAGCTGTGTATCTAATCCTCTCCTGTGTGATAATGTCTGCTGAGCTGTGTATCTAATCCTCTCCTGTGTGATAATGTCTGGTAAGCTTTGTATCTAATCCTATCCTTTGTGATAATGTGGGCTTCTGTATCTAATCCTATCCTGTGTGATACTGACTGCTGAGGTGTGTATCTAATCCTCTCCTGTGTGATACTGTCTGCTGAGCTGTGTATCTAATCTTATCCTGTGTGATACTGACTGCTGAGCCGTGTATCTAATCCTCTCCTGTGTGATACTGTCTGCTGAGCTGTGTATCTAATCCTCTCCTGTGTGATAATGTCTGCTGAGCTGTGTATCTAATCCTCTCCTGTGTGATAATGTCTGGTAAGCTTTGTATCTATTCCTATCCTTTGTGATAATGTGGGCTTCTGTATCTAAACTTATCCTGTGTGATACTGACTGCTGAGTTGTGTATCTAATCCAATCATGTGTGATGCTGTCTGTTGAGATACTGTATCTAATCCTATCCTGTGTCATTGTTAAATATTAATTATGGGTGTTTATTCTCCATTCTGTACTGAGCACGTTGCCTCGTGGAAGGTTCAGCTGACATTACATGTTATTTCTGCACATTTAGCTCAGGGTAGATGGTAGCGCCATATATTGAGAACGCGTGCTATGTGGGACGTATGTAACCACGTGACACCAGATGAAGGGAGGCGGCACACTTTACACTGACACCAGGCTGTACAACGCTGAACAGCTGACACGTGCTTCTTCATTCATTTCTGCCATGCTATTGTCACAGACAGACACAATCTACCATTCAGGATCCCAGGAAAGATGAGGAACAAGCTTTCATATGGACCAATAGACAATATGTTTGTAACTATTTCACCTTTTTTATGTTTTGCTGCATTGATTCTTTTTGGTGAACAATCCAATAAACCACTACATTTTTAATAAGAAATATTGTGACATTTATTTTGGAGTATCGCATCTGGCAAGAAGTCCTGAATACTTAAATATAGAAAATAAGTATATTTAACAGTCATACATCCTCATCTGTACCAATTCTAGATTTCGTTATATATGGGCCACGCTCGGGTCACTTGCACCGCGGTCCTCGGGGCCGTCAGCCGGCTGTTAAAAGGGGCGATACTTCTTGCTCCTCTTTGCAGCTCTCGATATTTCTGCAGAATTTCTTGGTAGCAGTGAGAGTGATTCTTCAAGGTCAGTTTTCGAGGTTTGTTAAGGAACTTACGTGCAGAGTAAAGTTTTGTCTCTACAGGGATGGGAGTCACTTTTGATCGAGGGGGTGTCGTTACGCCTGGTCCCATGTATCTGAACGTATACTGTAGACTAAGCTTCCATGTAATCCAAAGCAAACAGCTGTGTTTTACATGCAGCGTTTTGAGTATGTGCACCAAACTCGTCTTTTGGCACAAAAAAAAAAACGTAATACACACTTTCTGCGTGCGTTTTTTTATCTGTTTTTTTCTCCCCCATTTATTTGAATGGGTGAAAACATTGCAAAAACGCTTCAAGAATTTACATGAAGCAGAGTTGAAACTGCTTCAACTCTGCAAGGGGAAGGAGCAGTGTGTGCATGAGATCTCTGAAATCTCACTCACTTTGCTGGTACAGTAATGAAAAAAAACAAACAGGAAAAAGCAAGAAAATACTGCAAAAACAAATCAACATCAACACAACTGTTAACAGGCCCTTCTACTGCCAAGATTGGATTTGGCTGCAGATAAAAAAAAGCATCATGTGACCATACACTAACGGGGATGGTGAAACATTTAAAGGCACAAACAGCTCTTATGTTTCCCTTCTAACGCAAATGTCCAGATGCCCCACTCATGAAAGGGAAAATGGGGCGATATCAAGAATGAAAAAGACTATTTTTCCTTGTTCTGATCCTGATGATCATTATGATTGTTTGTAACTAATGAAAAGAGTGACAAGCAAAGAAAAGAGGCCCATGGTGAACGCATAGGGTCACAGGCTCCCCTATAATGCATAGGGGCCATATAGAGATCTATACAGAGTCCCAAGCTGCTAAATAGTGAGGATCTAGGAATAATGCTGACGTGAGCAAGACAGGAGGTCACCATGGTCGGTAGTGGCTCGGGGTGTCAGGACGAGATCCACACGTTTCGCTGCAGCTTCATCAGGGGAAATATGTTTACTGGTGTCAAAAACACGAGTATATCTACTTATAGTGTAATGTGATAACTGGTCACTGGAGTTTCCCGCGGCGTCCCTGCCGACAGGAAGCTGGAATGAGACGCATGATCAGCATCTACACAGGGATTTGGAGGATTGGCTGGCATCAACCGGAGCGCAGAGTGAGGTAGTGCATGGCGCATACCTAACATGAAGCTGAGTGCCTATAACCAGGCTGCGCAGGCGCAGTGCTTCGACCGAGTCGCGCTGCAAAGATATATATACGTTGCAAAGGGTCCGTGGATAACGCAGCAGAGAGCTGAGTGTGGGCACAAGATACTGTCCATAATGAGGAAAGCTGCAATCTGGTGCACAGTAATGGCCTCCACAAGGAGACCCCCAATGCACAGAAATGCCGGCAGACTACAATGCAAAGCGACAATACACACGGGAAATATCGGCGAGGATGTACCATAAAAAGATGAAAGTATATCTATACATATATCATGGTAAGTATCAGAAATATTAGTGATAAGATCGTCTGGAGATCCAGAGCGGACATCATCCAAGAAAGGAGCATTTTACTGGCACTGTACCATGGAGGCTTACAGCTAATACCAGGGTACGGGCGGGGGCCTAAACACATGCGTCTTATATTCCACTCAGTTTTTCTTACTTTCAACATGAGATAAATAGGTGTGGGGGGCTACATATCCCATGATGCTTTGCGCAGGCACCACACCGTCAGGTGTGACCAGGTGATATAATCGATAAGAAGCTAGAATCATACAGATCGTTCCATAATAAGAGCAGGAAGCTCTAGAGTAAAACGCCCAGGAGAGACAGGAGACGGGGCCATGTGCAGCGGCACGATGCGTGTCACAGGCAATGTGCAAACTACGACCTACCCCTTGTTTTTTACCGTCTGAAACCTTTGGGGGGTAGAATGTTCCCATGAGTGTCTGTAGGGGGCGCCCGTCCTTGGCTACGGATGCAGAGGGCCCTGGATTCCGTCTCACTGTTCTGGATGCCGCTGCAACAAGTGAATTTGTCCCAGGTGTTGCCCTCCATGCGAGACGGCGGTGGGATCGTCCTCTGGGGTCCAGGACTGGTCGGGGCTGTGGTGATCTGTCTCCACACTGCACTGTTATGGGGTCCGTCTCGGCGCAGTGGCAGGAGAGGGGGCAGCCCACTGACTTCTAGCCAGGTCAGGTAGCCCAGGGTGTGAGGTGGGGTCTGCTGTGTCCATGGGGGGCTTCGCATTTTCCCCATCAGCTCCAGCTTTGCGTCTGTGTAAGGTGGGTGCTCCATTATCATCCTGTGGATGCTGCGGGGGGTGAAGCCGGAGGTGTGGACCGGGGGGTCTGACAGTAAAGGAACAGGGTGAGGAGGCGAAGTCATGGTGAAGGCAGGAGGTACCTGGAAAAGGACAAAGTAATGTTATTTCCAGGTAACAAGAGACCAAACGAATCCCCCAAGTCTGCGAGACACCAGAAATGTAAGCAGTGATGTCACTGCATCCACATGATGACATCACTGCAC
>VIAB01051637.1:0-15214 GCA_009801035.1 Oophaga pumilio | reverse complement strand
GTAAAAAGTTGGTCACACTTGTCAGCACTATGCTTGATAAGTGTAACCAACCTGTCAATCACAAATGCTCCGTACAATTACGGAGCATTTCTGTAACGTGGGCACATACCCTAAAACTGTCCCACTAGTTAACCCCTTTAGTGAATACCATTAAAAAAACAAAACAATGCTTTATCATTATACCGCTGAACAAAAAGTGGAATAACACGCGATCAAAAAGATGAATATAAATAAACATGGTACCACTGAAAACGTCATCTTGTCCTGCAAAAACGAGCCGCCATAAAGCTCCATCAGTGGAAAAATAAAAAAGTTATAGCTCTCAGAATAAAGCAATGCAAAAATAATTATTTTTTCTATAAAATAGTTTTTATTATATAAGAGCGCCAAAACATAAAAAAAAAAATATAAATGAGGTATCTCTGTAATCGTACTGACCCAAAGAATAAAACTGCCTTATCAATTTTACCATACACGGAACGGTATAAACATCCCTCCAAAACTTAAATTCATGAATTGCTGTTTTTTGCTCATTGTCTCCCAAAAATCGGAATAAAAAGCGATCAAAAAAACGTCAGCTCGTCCCGCAAAAAAACAAGACCTCACATGACTCTGTGGGCCAAAATATGGAAACATTATAGCTCTCAAAATGTGGTGATGCAAAAACTATTCTTTGCAATAAAAAGCGTCTTTTAGCGTGTGATAGCTGCCAAACATAAAAACCCGCTATAAGGCCTCTTTAACATGTCCTGATATTTCCGGTACCGGAGATGTCAGTGTCCATGTGTGCAATACTTGCGGCACACGTGTGGCATGCCTGTGCCGCATCAGAACCACAAGGACGGGCGCCAGGGAAGAAGCGTTACAGTAAGCGCTGTTCCCCGGCGCCGGGTGCTGAACACGGCTTTCATCATTCTCCCCTGCTCTGCCGGCGATTGGCGCAAGCATTTAAATAATAAAAGAGAGAGCAGGTGATGGCTGATGGGGCTATTACTCCCATCAGCCGCCACCTGCTGTCTGTTTTATTACTTAAATGTAACTCTCTTCATTCTCCCCTGCTCGCGCCAGCAGAGCAGGGGAGAATGATGAGAGCCGTGTTCAGCACCCAGCGCCGGGGAACAGTGCTTACTCTAACGCTTCTTCCCTGGTGCCGATGCGTGTCACATGGATGACATCAATGTGTGTTATGTGTATGCACGTGTGCGGGACGTTTTATGGCCTGTGCTGACATTATAAAACGGACATGTCAGCGTGTTTTGCCCATGGACACACGGTCCGTAGAAACACAGTGACGTGCACAGACCCATTCACTTAAATAGGCAAATAGCGCTCCGTTCCTCCCGAGTCTCTCCGCATGGCTAAGTAGTACTGTACAGCCACATATGGGGTATTGCCACGTTCAGAAGAAATTGTCGGACAAATTTTGATGCTATTTTTACACACTTCTTGTGTGAAAATTTAAAATCTTTGGCTAAAACAAAATTTTGGTGGTAAAAATGTAGTTATTTTGTCCTCACTGCCCAATGGTATAAAATTCTGTGACACACCCATGGTGTCAATATGATCACTGCACCCCTAGATGAATTCATGGAAAGGTGTAGTTCGTAAAATAGGGTCACTTATGTAGGGTTTTTCTGTTTTGGCACCTCATGGGCTCTCCCAGTGGGTCATGGCACCTGCAAACCATGACAGTAAAATCTGGCACTCCTTCCCTTCTGAGCTCTGCCATGCGCCCAAACAGTGGTTAACCCCACATATGGGGTATCAGTGTACTCAGTACAAATTGCACTACTTTTGGGGTCCAATTTCTCCTGTTACCCTTGGGAAAATAAAAAATTGGGAGCAAAAATATCAGTTTTGTGGAAAAAATAGGATTTTTTATTTTACGGCTCTACATTTTATAAACTTCTGTGAAGCACTTGGGGATTCAAAGTGCTCACCACACATCTAGTTAAGTTCCTTAGGGGGTCTAGTTTCCAAAACTGAGTCACTTGTGGGGGGTTTCCACTGTTTAGGCACATCAAGGGCTTTCCAAACGCAACAGGGCGTCTGATCTCAATTCCAGCCAATTTTGCATTGAAAAGTCAAACGGCGCTCCTTCCCTTCCGAGCTCTGCCATGTGCCCAAACAGTGGTTTACCTGCATATAAGGGGTATCAGCGTACTCAGGAGAAATTGCACAACACGTTTTGGGGTCCAATTACTCCTGTCACCCTTGGTAAAATAAAAAAAATTGGATCTGAAGTAAATTTTTTGTGAAAAAAGTGAAATGTTCATTTTTTAAATATTCCAAAAATTCCTGTGAAGCACCTGAATGGTTAATAAACTTCTTGAATGTGGTTTTGAGCACCTTCAGGGGTGCAGTTTTTAGAATGGGGTCACTTTTGAGTATTTTCTATCATATAGACCCCCCAAAAAAGTGACTTAAAATGTGGAGTGGTCCCTAAAAAAAAAAATGGTGCTGTAAAAATAAGAAATCGCTGTTTAACTTTTAACCCTTATAACTTCCCAACAAAAAAAATGTTGGTTCCAAAATTGTGCTGATGTAAAGTAAACATGTAGGAAATGTTATTTATTAAGTATTTTATGTGACATATCTCTGTGATTTAAGGGCATGAAAATTCAAAGTTGGAAAATTGCAAAATTTCGCCAAATGTCTGTTTTTTTCACAAATAAACGCATGTAATATCAAAGAAATGTTACCACTATCATGAAGTACAATATGTCATGAGAAAACAATGTCAGAATCCCTGGGATGAACGGAAGCATTCCAGAGTTATTACCTCATAAAGGGACAGTGGTCAGAATTGTTAAAATTGGCATGGTCATTAACATGCAAACCACCCTTGGGGGTTAAGGGGTTAAAGACCACCGAGACAAGAAGGCCGAGACCTACCTTAAACAAACATGGGAATCTCCAGATGGAGCACTGAAGCCTGCGATAGCGGCAATTTGCACGGCCAGATCCATGATGGTCTGGTTACAGCAACTAGAGGAGCAGATAAAAAATAACACCCGTAAACAATAGTTGTTAACAAATATTCCACTAATGCAGGGGGCAGCATCCTTTGCTGATGCTTCAGCAGACTCTGTTAGACTGGCAGCCAGATCAGCGAATCTTTGAAACGCTGCCCGTTGATCATTGTGGCTCAAGAGCTGGCCTGGGGATGTCCAGTTGTGCTCAATCCCATGTGAAGGGAAATACCTCTTTGGGCAGGCACTAGATGACATACTGGACAAGACAGCAGACAGAAAGATGGGGTTTCCTAGCGTATTCTTTCCCCACTATAAAAGTTTCGTAAGAGAAGGTTCAATAGGAACAAGTCCTACAGAGAAGAGGGCAAGTGGAAAGATAGGAAGCCAAGGAGCAGAGGCTTCATGTTTGGAGGCCCTTCCTCCATACTTCCTTCCAGGCTAGGAAGCCTTCCAAGCTGGGAGAGAAGCTCATCCAATCCCTGGATTCTAAACATAATTTGGCCAGGGCTAAAATTAGAGTTCATGTCCACTCTCCGTCACACATTCAGAATATCCTCCCCCAGAAGTCTTAGGGAGCAATTAGCCCTGGAGACAGAAGTACTAGGCATTATACACAAACAAGTGTTGATAGAGGTGCTGGTACATCAGCGGGGGAAAGGATTTTATTCTCACCTATTTCTAATAAAACGAGATGGGAGCTTCAGCATTATAATCAACCTGAAGGGTCTGAACAAATTTCTGATATCCAAGTCCTTCAAGATGTAGTCAATAAAATTGACCATCAAGATGCTGTTTCCAGATTGTTATATGAGCATCTAGACTTAAAGGACGCTTACTACCATGTTCCAACCCGAGCAGAAGATCAGAAGTACCTGAGAGTAGCCATGTACATAGACCAACAGATCTGGCACTTTCAATACAGGGCGATACCCTTCGGGGTTTCCATGGCTCCAAGGATATTTACAAAGGTCATTTAGAGTTTCTAGTGCATCTTCGAGACTGGAACATTCTAATTATTCCGGACTTGGACGATTTCCTAGTGGTGGGCAGATCAAGAGAAGACTGTAATCAACAACTTATGCAAGTCACAACCAGTCTGACCCAACTGAGATGGATGCTGAATCTTGAAAAATCAAAGCTACAGCCACAAAAAATTCAGTCCTTCTTGGGGCTTATTTGGACTCTGGGAAACAGATATGTTATCTGCCGGAGAAGATAACCAATGTTATAGCCCTGGTTTCAGCAGCATTGACTAGACCGGTTATGGCCCTAAGGAAGGCAATGGCTCTGCTGGGGACAATGACGTCCTGTATTCTGGCTGCTCAGCAGGCCCAGTTATATTCCAGATGTCTGCAGCAAGATGTCTTAAAAGGAGAAAATAAGCTCAACGGCCATTTAGACGGGAAGATCACACTTTCCCAAGTGACTATTGGTTCCATGGCCTGGTGGCTGAATTCGGAGTATCTGTCAGAGGGAATTCCTTGGTCTTATCAGATAATGGACATAATTACAGCAGATGCAAACTCGGAAGGTTGGGAAGCACATCTTCGAGATTGCATAGTCCAGGAAGTCTGGTCGGAGGCAGACAGGCATTATTCGTTGAACATGAAAGAACTGCTAGCGGTAAAGAATGCAGTGATAAGGCTTCTTCCCCAGCTGAAGGGATGTTATGTTCGGATTATGTTAATTGGACAGCGGTTGCTTACATCAACGATCAAGGGGGCACAAGATCTCGCTCCTTAATGTAGGCGAAAGAAGAGATCCTGCAGTTCGCAGAGTATCATCAGTTAGCACTAACAGCAATGCACATAAGAGGGGAAGAAAACAACAGAGCAAACTTTCTCAGTGAAATACATTAAAACAGGGTGAATGGGTGCTGAATCCAGTATTCCACAAAATAGTGGATCAGTGGGGACAACTAGCGATAGATTTGTTCACCAACAAGCGAAACAAAAAAACTGAAAAATTCTGCTCTCTAGTTCCGAGGGAAAGTCAATATGCAGTAGTCACTAAACATTCCCTGGAACTTTGACCTAGCCTATGCCTTTCCCCAGTTAGTGTTGATTCCGGCGGAAAATACAGGAAGAGAGCAAAAGTTATTTTAATTGCTACCTTTTGGCCCAAGAGGCCATGGTTCACAAGGATGAGAAGGATGTTTGTGTTAGATTCCTGGGTCCTTCCAGATATCCTCAGGCAGGGCCCAGTTTATCACCCTCAGAGGTCAGGCCTGCATTTAACGGCATGGATTTTGACAGTTTGCTGTTAATCCAGAAAGGCTTCTCCCCGGCCTTAGTCTCTACTCTGCTTCAGGGCAGGAAGCCAGTGACAACTAAAATATCTGCTAGGACTGGGCAAAATTTTTGACTAGTTTGGGACAATTTGGGGAGGGGGATGGTCCGATTAAAGCCATACTAGAGTTCCTTCAGAAGGGACTGGAAATGAGCTTAGCCACTAGCACTCTTAAGGGGCAAGTGTCGGCTCTAGGAGCCTTATATAATTATAACTTAGCTGCAGATAGGTGGATAATTAGATTTATTAAGGCATGTGATAGGTCAAGACCGATTCCAGGCTCAAGAAAACCCCCTTGGGATCTAAATCTAGTCCTAGAGGCGTTAACAAGACCTCCCTTTGAGCCTCTGAGTGAAGCACCAGTTAAGATACTCACTCTAAAGACAGCTAAATTGATGGCGCTAACATCGACCTGTAGAGTCAATGACTTGAACTCCCTGTCAGTCAACCTCCAGTTTACCCAGACTTTGGAAGATAGAGTTATAATGAGAACAGACTCAGTATATCTTCCGAAGGTGCCGTCTAAATTTGATAGGAACCAAGAAATTGTTCTCCCCTCCTTTTGTAGCAATGGTAAAAATGCGGAAGAGCGCAAGCTGCATATGCTAGACGATAAACGAGTTCTGGTTCAGTATTTGGCTGTATCAAAAATATGGAGGAAAAGTGAGTCCTTATTTGTGTCATTTCAAAGCGTACCCCTTAAAAGTAACAAGGGGTACAATAGCTTGATGGATCAGGGACACCATTAGCTTAGCCTACTCCGCCAGTAATGTACCAGTTCCAGAGAACTTGAGGGCTCAGTCTACCAGGGCCATGGCAACTTCCTGGGCTGAGAAGGCGGAGGTGTCGATCGACAAGACATGTAAGGCAGCAACATGATCTTCTTGTCTACGTTCTATAAACATTACCGACTTAATCAGTCTTTCCTTGATGATCTGTCCTTTGGGGCAACAGTGTTGCAAGCAGCGATCCCTCTCCCTTAGGTGTTTTTGGTCTATATAGGGCAGCAGGGTGGCTCAGTGATTAGCCTTGCAGCGCTGGGGTCCAGGGTTCAAATGCCACCAAGGACAACATCTGCAAGGAGTTTGTATGTTCTCGTGTTTGCGTGGGTTTCCTCCCAAACGCGAAAGACATACTGATAGGAATTTTAGATTGTGAGCTCCATTGGGGACAGTGATGATAATGTATGGAAAGCACTGCGGAATAAGATAGCACTATATAAGCAAAGCATAATAAATTAATAATATATAAATCTATCAGGTGGTGCTGTCATGGGAGAAGGGAAAAAAATCTTAGTTACTTACCGGTAACAGGATTTTACAGAGCCCATGACAGCACCCTTATATATCCTTCTTATCACTAGTTGGTGTGCACTTTAACCCCTTAGTGATGGAGCCAATTTGCAGCTTAATGACCAGGCCAATTTTTACAATTCTGACCATTGTCACTTTATGAGGTAATAACTCTGGAACGCTTTAACAGATCCCGCTGATTCTGAGATTATTTTTCGTGACAAATTGTACTTCATGTTGGTGGTAAAATTTATTTGATACGACTTGTGTTTATTTATTAAAAATGGAAAAAAGGTGAAAATTTTAATTTTTATGCCGTTAAATCAGAGAGATATGTCACACAAAATACTTAATAAATAACATTTCCCACATGTCTACTTTACATCAGCACAATTTTGGAGCCAAATTTTTGTTTTGTTAGGAAGTTATAAGGGTTAAAAGTTTACCAGCGATTTCTCATTTTTGGAAGGGAAGGAGCGCCGTTTGACTTTTTCAATGCAGAATGGGCTAGAATTGAGATCGGACACCATGTTGTGTTTGGAGAGCCCCTGATGTGCCTAAACAGTAGAAACCCCCCACAAGTGACACCATTTTGGAAACTAGACCCCCCAAGGAGCTTATCTAGATGTGTGGTGAGCACTTTAAATCCCCAAGTGCTTCACAGAAGTTTATAACGCAGTGCTGTGAACATAAATCTTTTTTTTTCCCACAAAATAGATCTTTTCACCCCCAAATTTTTACTTTCACAAGGGTACCAGGAGAAAGTGGACCCCAAAGGTTGTCCAATTTGTCCTGAGTATGCTGATACCCCATATGTGGGGGGAACCACTGTTTGGGCGCATGGCAGAGCTCGGAAAGGAAGGAGCAGCATTTTGGAATGCAGACTGATGGAATGGTTGCGTTTGCAGAGCCCTTGATGTGCCTAAACAGTAAAAAAAAAAAACACAACTGACCCCATTTTTGAAACTAGATCCCCCAAGGGGCTTATCTAGATGTGTGGGGAGCACTTTGAACCCCAAAGTGCTTCACAGAAGTTTATAATGCAGAGCCGTGAAAATAAAAAAATGTTTTTTTCCATTTTTTTTTATTTTACCAAGTGTAACAGGAGAAATTAGGAGACATTAGTACCCTTAACTACCACCGTTAAAAGGCATATCGGCGGTCGTTAAGGGGTTAATGGTTTTAATTAAAAAAATGTTTATTGGTGATGGTTATTTTTACTGTCTCAAGGTCCTCTCATGCTCTGAAAACCAACTGATAAGGAGTAGAGGTGCCACCTTTTTATTCAGTAGGTTTCCTATCCTTGATGGGCGGATACCCTCTCTAAGGTGGAGCTGTCATGGGCTCTGTATAATCCCGTTACCGGTAAGTAACTAAGATTTTCCACCACATAGTGTTTCGCATTTAGCTCAAAAAGTTCTACTTTGGTCTCATTTGACCAGAGCACCTTCTTCCACATGCTAGCTTGTCCCCAACATGGCTCTTTGCAAACAGGATTTTTCATGGCTTGCTTTCAAAAATGTCTTTCTTCTTTCCACACTTCCGTAAAGGCCAGATTTGTGAACTATATGACCAAGGAGTTGCTCACACAAGCGTATAAATAGGACGAGTGCAATGCAAGAAATTATGGCATTGCATGCTGACCATTGTTACTAAATGAGCCAGTGCTCATCTGTGATTTTTTTTTCCTTTTTCCTCAGCTTTAATCGAACTAAGGAAACAATTGCATTATGCCGCGAGTGGATTAGAGATTCGTATCGCACTCACCCCTGCAAGTCAAAGGGTGCAAGAAAAAAAAAAATCAGGACTGCATACAGACCCAATTTTTACGCACACATCACAAAGGAAACCTGACATTTCATCAGCCAAGTACAGTAAAATCACAGGCTGAACAGTCAGAATAGAATATATATAGAATAAAAAAAAATAGGGGAATCCAGCCCTCTAAAAATTAATTTTTATTAAAATCAAGGAATAGTGTATAATAGTTTTGATGTTTCGGTCTAATTGACCTTCCTCCGATATATACACCAAAACAACCAGAATAATATGCATAATTATTAGACACAGCCTGGCAATCAATTAATAAAAAAAATAATACAGCAAAACGGAAATCGAACTTTCGATTTCTGTTTCTTAGTTACTGATTGTCAGGTTATGTCTGATATTTATGCATATAATTCAATCAAATAAGTGTATCTGTGGAAGGTCAATTAGACCAAAACTTCAAAACACTATTCCTTGATTTCAATAAAAATTTATTTGGCACTAAAGGGTGTTATCAGAGCATGTTTGGGTTACAACAGAATGTCATCGACATGCTCGAATAATATATTTGATTCCCCGCGCCTGCATGTCTTGTGGCTGTCCCACGGGAACTCTAACATATTTTTCTAGCACACTGAAGACACTCTGTTAGCGCCCAAGCATGCTTGGATAACCCCTTATCCGAGCACGTTCGCTCATCACCAGTGTTTAGCCTTATTTAACCTATTTAAAATCAACATGAGATCTTCCCTATTTTTGCTAGCCAGCCAAGGTAAAGAAGACAGCTGCAGGCTTGTATTATCAAGTTTGGAAGGTCCATGGTTACTGGGCCTCTCCAGCCTAAAAAGTCAAGTCCACAGCCACCCCAGAACTGGCTCATCACATTAGATGCACCAATTCTGGCTCTTTGCCCAGCTCATCCCCAATTGCCCTAGTGCAGTGGCAATTGGGGTAATGGTTTATGGGGTTGATGTCGCTTTGAAATGTCAGCTGGCATTAACCCCTGGTGTTAATAATGGAGCGGTGTCCATCAGACACCCCCATAACTAACCCAGTATTTTAACCCCTTTACCCCAGAGGGTACTTTGCAAGTTAATGACCAGGCCAATTTTTACAATTCTGACCACTGTCCTTTATGAGGTAATAACTTTGGAACGCTTCCATGAATCCCAGGTGGCGCTATAGAGTACAAGTCCTCTTTTTTTGAAGAGGCAATTTGCATATCCATGAATCCCAGTGATTCTGAGACTATTTTCTCGTGACATATTGTACTTCATGATAGTGGTAAAATTTTTTGATGACTTGTGTTTATTTGTGAAAAAAATCAGAAATTTTTTGAAAATTTTAAAAAAAATTGGCAATTTTCCAAATTTGAATTTTCATGCCCTTAAATCACAGAGACATGTCAAACAAAATACTTAATAAGTAACATTTCCCACATGTCTAATTTACATCAGCATAATTTTGGAACCAAAATTTTTTTTGTTAGGAAGTTAGAAGAAAAACAGCCATTTCTCATTTTTACAACACCATTCTTTTTTTTAGGGACCACATCACATTTGAAGTCACTTTGAGGGTTCCATATGATAGAAAATACCCAAAAGTGACACCATTCTAAAAACTTCACCCCTCAAAGGTGCTCAAAACTGCATTCAAGAAGTTTATTAACCTGTCAGTTGCTTCACAGGAATTTTTGGAATGTTTTAAAAAAATGAACATTTAACTTCTTTTCACAAAAAAATTATTTCAGATCCATTTTTTTTAATTTTACCAAGGGTAAAAAGGAGAAATTGCACCTAAAAAGTTGTTGTGCAATTTGTCCCGAGTATGATGATACCCCATATGTGGAGGTAAACCACTGTTTGGGTGCATGGCAGAGCTCGGAAGGAACAGTTTTACTTTTTCAACGCAAAATTGGCTGAAATTAAGATCGGACACCATGTTGTGTTTGGAGAGCCCCTGATGTGCCTAAACCGTGGAACCCCCCACAAATAACACCATTTTGGAAACTAGACCCCCAAGGAACTTATCTAGATGTGTGGTGAGCACTTCGAACTCCCAAGTGCTTCACAGAAGTTTATAACGTAGAGCCATGAAAATAATATTTTTTTTCCACAAAAATAATCTTTTCGCCCCCAATTTTTTATTCTACCAAGGGTAACAGGAGAAATTGGACCCCCAAAAGTTGTTGTGCAATTTCTCGAGTACACCGATACCCCATATGTAGGGGAATACTACTTTTGAGGCACAGTGCAAAGCTCAGAAGGGAAGAGGCACCTTATTGGAGTTCAGATTTTGCTGGAATGGTTTGAGGGTGCCATGTCACATTGGCAGAGCCCCTGAGGTGCCAAAACAACAGAAACCCACTATATGTGAACTAATTTTACAAATTACACTTCCCAATGAATGCAATGAATTCATCTACGGGTGCAGTGATCATATTAACACCACATGTGCCTCACAGAATTTTAGACCACTGAGCGGTGAAGAAAGAATAAATTACATTTTTCCACTAAAATGTTGTTTTAGCCCCAAGTTTTTAATTTTTCTAAGGGCTAATAGGACATTTTTTTTTTTACAACAAACTGAGGTCCATTTTTCCCCGAGTGTGCCAATACCCTACATCGGGAAATATTTTTTAGGCACAGTGCAAAGCTCAGAAGGCAGGGAGCGCCAGATTTTACTGTTATGGTTTGCAGGTGTCATGACCCACTGGAGAGCCCATGAGGTGCCATAACAGCAGAACCCCCCATAAGTGACCCCATTTTACGAACTACATCTCTCAATAAATTCATCTAGGGGTGCAGTGATCAGATTGACTCCATGGGTGTGTCACAGAATTTTATACCATTGGGTAGTAAAGACAAAATAACTTTTTTACCACCAAAATTTTGTTTTAGCTAAAGATTTTACATTTTCACACAAGAAGTGGGTAAAAATGGCACCAAAATTTGTCCCACAATTTCTACTGAACGTGGCAATACCCCATATGTGGCTGTACAGTACTACTTAGCCATGCAGAGAGACTCGGGAGGAACCTATTCAAGTGAATGGGTCTATACACATGAAAGTGTGCTTCCACGGACCGAGTGTCCGTGGGCAAAACACGCTGACATGTCTGTTTTTTACTGTCAGCATGGGCCAGAAAATATTCCGCACACGTGCATAGGCATAACACACATGGATCTCATCCATGTGACATGCATCGGCGCCGGGGCAGAAGCGTTACAGTAAGCGCTGTTCCCAGGTGCTGAACACAGCACTCGTCAATTCTCCCCTACTCTGCCGGCGATCGGCGCGAGCAGGGGAGAATGATGAAAGTTATATTTAAGTAATAAAAGAGACAGCAGGCGGCGGCTGATGAAACTATTACTCCCATCAGCCTACCCCTGCTAATAACAGTGACAGCAGTAGCCGCCTGCACTATAAATAAATGAAAAAAACGGCGTGGGTTCCCCTATATTTTCTATAACCAGCCAGGCAAAACTCACAGCTGGGGGCTGCAACCCTCAGCTGTCATCTTCAGCAAGGCTGGTTGTCAAGAATAGAGGAGTCCCCACGCTGTTTTTTTTTTTTAATTATTTAAATAAATTTAAAAAACGGGATGGGGTCCCCCCCATTTCTGACAACCAGCCTTGCTAAAGCCCACAGCTGAAGGCTGGTATTCTTAGTCTGGTAAGGGGCCATGGATATAGACCCCACCAGCCTAAAAATAGCAGCCAGCAGCTGCCCAGAAAAGGCAAATCTATTAGATGCACCAGTTCTGGGGCTTTGCCCAGCTCTTCCCTGTGTTTTGGTGCTTTTATACAATAAAAGCTATTTTATAGAAAAAATAATTTTTGCATCACTTTATTCTGAGAGCTATAACTTTTTTTTATTTTTACGCTGATAGAGCTGTATGGCAGCTTGTTTTTTGAGGGACAAGATTACGTTTTCTGTGGTACCATGTTTATTTATATCCGTCTTTTTGATCGCATATTATTCCACTTTTTGTTCGGCGGTATGATGATAAAGAATTGTTTTTTGCCTTTTTTATGGTGTTCACTACAGGGGTTAACTAGTGGGACAGTCTTATAGGTCGGGTCGTTGCAGACGTGGCGATACCAAATGTGTACTTTTATTGTTTCGATTTTTTTTTCATTCAAATATTTATTTAGAGATAGACTATATAGTGGATACGAAAAGTATTCAGACCCCTTTAAATTTGTCACTCTGTTTCATTGCAGCCATTTCGTAAATTCAAAAAGTTCATTTTTTTTCTCATTAATGTACACTCTGCACCCCATCTTGACTGAAAAAAAAACAGAAATGTGGAAATTTTTGGAAATTTATTAAAAAAGAAAAACTGAAATATTACATGGTGATAAGTATTCAGACCCTTTGCTCAGTATTGAGTAGAAGCACCCTGTTAAGCTAGTACAGCCATGAGTCTTCTTGGGAATGATGCAACAAGTTTTTCACACCTGGATTTGGGGATCCTCTGCCATTCTTCCTTGCAGATCCTCTCCAGATCCGTCAGGTTGGATGGTAAGCGTTGATGGACAGCCATTTTCAGGTCTCTCCAGAGAAGCTCAATTGGGTTTAGGTTAGGGCTCTTGCTGGGCCAGTCAACAATGGTCACATAGTTCTTCTGAAGCCACTCCTATGTTATTTTAGCTGTGTGCTTAGGGTCATTGTCTTGTTGGAAAGTGAGCCTTCGGCCAAGTCTGAGGTCCAGAGCACTCTGGAAGAGGTTTTCATCCAGGATATATCTGTACTTGACTGCATTCATGTTTCCTTCAATTGCAACCGGTTGTCCTGTCCCTGCAGCTGAAAAACACCCCCATAGCATGATGCTGCCACCACATTTAATTGTTGGGATTGTATTGGGGAGGTGATGAGCAGTGCCTGGATTTCTCCACACATACCGCTTAGAATTATCACCAAAAAGTTCTTCCTTTGTCTCATCAGACCAGAAAATCTTATTTCTCATAGTCTGGGAGTCCTTCATGTGTTTTTTTTTAGCAAACTCTATGCAGGCTTTCATATATCTGGCACTGAGGAGAGGCTTTTGTTGGGCCACTCTGCCATAAAGGCCCAACTGGTAGAGGGCTGCAGTAATAGTCGACTTTGTGGAACTTTCTCCAATCTTCCTACTGCATCTGTGGAGCTCAGCCACAGTGATCTTGGGGTTCTTCTTTACCTCTCTTACCGAGGCTCTTCTCCCTTGATTCCTCAGTTTGGCTGGAATACTTCTGGTGGTCCCAAACTTCTTCCATTTAAGGATTATGGAGCCACTGTGCTCTTAGGAACCTTGAGTAATGCAGATCTGTGCCTTGCCACAATTTAATCTCCGAAGTCCTTGGCCAGGTCCTTTGACCTCATGATTCTCATTTGGTCTGACATGTGAGGTCTTATATACACAGGTGTGTGCTTTTACAAATCAAGTCCTATCAGTTTAATTAAACACAGCTGGACTCCAATGAAGGAGTAAAACCATCTCAAGCAGGATCACAAGGAAATGGACAGCATGTGACTTAAATATGAGTGTCTGAGCAAAGGGTCTGAATACTTATGACCATGTGATATTTCAGCTTTTCTTTTTTAATAAATTTGCAAATGTTTCTACATTTCTGTTTTTTTCAATCAAGATGGAGTGCAGAGTCTACATTAATGAGAAAAAAAATGAACTTTTTTTTTTTGAATGTACCAAATGGCTGCAATGAAACAAAGAGTGAAAAATTTAGAGGGTATGAATACTTTCCGTACCCACTGTATCTACTGCCACAACTCACCGTAGATGAAGTGCAGATAAGAGCGGTATTATGTATAATATACGAGTGGGGCAGTGGGGACCATCATACTATATATCCACAAATTCTATCCTGATCCACAAATTCCTCAACCGTGAATCTGCAAATACACTTGTGCATGCTCTCATCTCCCGCCTCAACTACTGCAACCTCCTGCTCTGTGGCCTCCCTTCCAATACTATCGCACTCATCCAATCTATCCTAAACTCTGCTGCCCGACTAATCCACCTGTCACCCCGCTATTCCCTAGCTTCTCTCCTCTGTCAATTCCTGCACTGGCTCCCCATTGCCCATAGACTCCTGTTCAAAACCCTAAGTTTGGCATATAACGCGATCCAAAACCTGTCTCATTCATACATCTGTGACCTAGTGTCCTGGTACTTACCTGCATGCAACTTCCGATCGTCACAAGATCCCCTTCTCTACTCCCCTTTTATCTCCTCTTCTCACAATCGCATGCTAGATTTCTCCCATAGATCCACTATACTCTGGAACGGTGTCCCTCAGCATATCATACTAAGCGAAACAGCAGCTGACAGCACACAGGAGTGTATAGGATGCACGTTCAGAGTTCAAGGATCCAATTGAACAGGAAAGTCTACATCAGAAATGAGAACAGCATCCAGTCCGGGTGGAATAACAACAAAATCCTTTATTCTGCCATATGTGAAATACAACGTTTCGGCCCCATTGTGGCCTTTCTCAAGTATAATACAATGAATATTATGGTGTCCTTAAATGGTGTGGAGAAGCCAATCACCATCTAGGTACCGCCCCTTGGTTAGATAGCCATACATAACATATAGTGAAAACAGCACAAAATTTTTTTTACATACAATTTTAAAATAGCGATCACATAACATCACACATGTATATTGTAGATAACAACAGAATTACCCTTAAGGGATATAAATTCTCACACCAGATCCCCATTGTAAACAGAATGTCACATAGCGTTCACCAGTAGATGACTAGTTAATGCAGCCCCATACGATGTCAAAACCCAATCACCTTCGTTCTTAGTCATAAAGATGTCTAAGCCAATAAAGGTCCACGTCTGACACTGGCGCCAAAAACTTACCCTATCCGTGCAGGCATC